>BQNB010134686.1:1614-18276 GCA_026074375.1 Tanacetum coccineum | reverse complement strand
ACGTATCTGGAGTTGTAATTATAATGTGCAAAACAGCTCTTAAATATTACTTAATGAAGCGTTAGAAAATGACTATTTCGAAAAAAATATAAAGCTCCTTGTTGCTCACAAAACAAGCATTAGAAGCCAAACGCTCAACGCTCACCGTTCCTCAATGCTCCCAAACACTCACACGCCAAACACACCCTTAATAAAAGAATATGAAAAGATAAATAAGAAAGGGTGAATTGCATATATAGTAAGTTCTCAGTTGGGGCACTGCCTCACATTAGTCTTTGTTACTTAGAAGTTGTGTCACACTTCATGTCCTTCACAGTTCATATTGTGACAAGATGTGACCCAATCAAACACTTAATGTCTCGAGCTATACTATACTCATAGGGAGAGCTGCTCGATGGTTCCTCACTCTAAGAGGCTATGACATGAAATGTGCAACTCCCAACACAATGAAAAGTAAAGCCTTAGTTGATTTGCTTGCCCATTTCCGATGTAAAGAATATGAATATGCTCCTCTAGCTCTCGGTTGCATTATTGAAGGAAGCCAACAAATTTCAGAATAGAAGAAAATCTTAAAATAATTAGAACTACATGCTAGAGATGCATGATTTGAATTAGATGCATCTTAATATATATTATAGCTTAAAATTAGATTCATATGCACATATTCAACGCATTTCATGAAGTTAAAATGAATGATTTATATATATATATATATATATATATATATATATATATATAGGATAAAGATCAAATAAAAAGACAAATATTCGTGAGAAGGATAAAAAGATTTATTTTTTTAAAAAAGTTCTCAAAAAATTCTGAAAAAATTCCACAAGATCGTGTATGTTGGTGCATGAAAAAGTTGTAAAGGAAGTTTTTCTAAAAGTGGATAGTTTTGCCGAAATTTTTTTATTAAAAAAAACGTTTGTGCATTAAATCGGTTTTTTGTGCATCAAAAATTCGTTTTTGTACCCAACTTCTTTTGACTTTTTGCATCAAAATTTTATTGCGCATCAAACTATAACAAGTCGAAAAATTTGTGCATCAAAATTTTTTTGTGCATCAAAATTTTTTTGTGCATCAAAATTTCTTTTTTTGCGCATTAAAAAAACGTATAAAAACTCAAAATTAGAAAAACTTCTTTTACAAAAGTTTTATGCACCAACATACCTGATTTAATGGAATTTTTTTGGAATTTTTCAAGAACTTTTTTAAAAAAAGTTTTCTTTTTATCATTCTCACGAATATTTGTCTTTTTATTTTAACCTACCTATATATATATATATATATATATATATATTTTTTTTTTCTTTTGCACGTCAAATGGTCTTTAGGCTTTAAAAACACCCTTGATGGGCCATTTAGCACAAACACAATTGGGCCGGGAGCCCAGTATTGGAAGAAATATAAACAAGGGAATGGTGATGGTTCGTGTTGTACAAGTTAAAGTTGATTCTTCTTGTTGTTGTTTTATTGATTAATTCACAGAGGGCGATATGTCTACTACTGAATCAGCATCATCAGTTCCTAGTGCTTCAGCACATCAAAAGAATCAGGTAGATTTCCTTTCATTCAATGTTTTTTTTTTAATAATAATTTTAGTATATTTTAATGATATGATGTTGTTGTTATTGGTGAATGAATGAATAGGTGGATTTGTTGGATTTTATTGATTGGACTGGAGTTGAATGCCTTAATCAATTAAAAACACTAACCGTAGTATGAAAAGAATTTTCCTTAAGGGCCCGTTTGGTTTGTAGAGGGGTTAGAATCGGATTTGGATTGATGAATGGTTTAAAAGAAAAGTAAGAGAGAGAAAATAATTTTTTTTTTAGAACGACAACTATTATAAAACCAAATAGCAAGAAGCTAGAAAAAGAATTACTAAGAGATCAAAATAGAGTGGTTTGCAACAACTACCCAACTAAAAGTACTTATTATCTAGAAAGGCACCAAGTGATAAGTGCGCGAAAAATATCCGTCAAAAATTAACATCTTACGAGGGCCTTTTCGCGAGAAGAGAACTGATTACGAAACATTTCGTACGCGCCCACCAAGTTATATAAAGAACTCCTTCAGTAAATCGTTAAATTTAGAGTTAATCGATAGAATGAACCTATTAAGCCAACCAGCATATGAACCAAGAGGGCGTCCATGATAGATTCCACCAGCGGCATTGCGAGCCTGACGATATCCGTAGCAATCTGCAACCTGAAGAACAATGTTCGAGGAATCTTCTGAGCAGAGGAGCAAAGCTGGACATAAAGATCTGAAACTAGGACTCCTACGATGTTGTAAAATTGGATCGAGTAGGCAACCGAATCAGGAAAACCTTCAAGCAAAATCATTGACTTTGTATTGGAAATATTTTTTAACCCATCGTGTAGCAGTAGGGGCTTTCGGCAAGAAACATTCATCAAGATATGCGAATGCTTTGACCCGGAAAAAACACCTTCCCTATTTAAATTCTCACAACCCATTATCCTCCATATTAGACAACAATGTCCCTTCATATATGTTTGAAGAAAGATATTGAGGGAAGATTCAACCCCTCCTCTAAAAGAATGACGAAGATAAGAGGTAACCGAGAATTGCAGTTTATCAGCCACCGTACAATCTTTATTAATCTCCAAAGCATAAATTCGTGGAAACATTAACATCGAAGTTGAGTGTCACCAATCCAAAACTTCATTCCAAAATTGCTTGTTGTAAAACTTTACCCCACCCACGAATATGACAGTGACGAAATCAGTGTCCACCCACGATCTTTTAAGCATATGCACCTCCCACGATAATGGATTTCCGTAGTCGAGTAACGAAACGGAGATAATGGTACTATAATGAGGAGCCATGCATAGACATGATGAGTTGGACACCACAATGAAATTATCCGTGGATATGATTCTCCAAACCCATTTGAAAAGGCGCGCCCTTTTTAAAGCATAAAAAACTTGAGACCACCTAAACCTCCAGACTTCTTGGACGCAAGAACCTTGGCCAATTTTTTTTTTTACTTCCGTTGGAACAGAAATTTATTATTAAACCATAGCAAGAAGCTAGAAATTACAAAGTGACAAGGTACGGATTTTTAAGCCAATCGTTCCAAATTACCGATGGCTTTAATCTATTCCGACACACAATAAAAAGACCGGGACAACTCTATCTCAAAAATCATCGCCTTTGGAGGAGGAAACCGCATCTAAGATATATTGTTCCGATATTGCCAATACTGCTCCACCCACATTAGTAAAATAAACACCTTCGAAGAGCGCTTATAATTAGAATATTAAGCGAAGATTCACAATGCCAGTTTAACCAATCTTCATATAAGTCTGGTCATCTATGTAAGTAATATTACCACCATCGTGTCGATCTTTCGGATAATATCTATAACCATATTACACTAAAAAATAATGGCTAGACGACTCCACCTCATTGTCACAAAAATAGAAACACGTAATAGATTCTTACCATACCTTACGAGAAATGTTGAAACGCGTCGGTAATGAATAATCTTAACTTTCATGCATGAACATCACCTTAGTAGGGACAAGTTTTATCCATCGTGGTCTTTTGTAGTTACGTCCGGCAACATTTTATCATTAGCATCGCTTTCTAACAGATGCAACAGAAAAATCACCCGAGTTCTCAAGGACATTTCCAACGATCTGACTCAGGAACAAGGTTACGTCTTGGACCTGCCCCCCCCATGAACCAATAAAGCTTTCGTACTGCTCCCTGTTCGATTACACCCCTGGGTTTTGACGAAAGAAAAGTCCCAAACTGGATTGGAATTCAACTTTGTGCCAACCTTCACAAACTTACATGTCTCTAGAGCATAGATACGAGGATATAGATCTTATAAGAACGATATGACATTCAAGTTCTTCTCAGAAGCTGTGTTATCCCCGTTTCCCAGGTTTCATTTGCATTACAGTTAAGAAGATTATTTACCTTGATCTTCAAAAACATTGGATTTCATGCCTTATGTCCATCCAATTCGACGGGAAAGCAGAACTTTACCTTGCTTCCCCACTTTCCCATCTTCTCCATGTATCGCCTTGTTAACCCTTCTGACCATAAAGATGTATTTTGAGTAAAGAACCTCCCTACACCCATTTGAATAAGACCTCTATTCAAATGCATACAAACTTGAATCACCAAGTCAACTTTTCTTTGGAAGACCAACACATTTTTTCCATTTAACCCAAGACGCTCTCTTGCTATTAGGATCCATGACATTAAAAAAAATGGCTACGAAAGGATTCAACCTTTGCGAAATAAGAACACTCATAGGGACTCTAAAAATAGACATGTGATATATAGGCATCATCCTTAAGATCCGATTTTATGGATTTGAGAGTTACCCTTCCTCCATTGAAAGCGTCTTCATTTTCCACTTTGGATAGCGCGAGCATACACTCGATCATACTACCTCATTCCAAGCTTGAATTCTATGCATTGAACACCCACTTTCGATTCCCTAAGTAGGAGAAAGGCGCGGTTTAAGAATAAGGCATCCTTTAGTTTTGAGGGCTGCTTAACTTTTTCATTATCCACAAGAACCCCCAATTAGTTTACTTTTGTTATGTTATATGCAAACCTGGACAGTGCATGAAAAAAAGCATCCTTGACACTTGAACAGACGTATTACTGTTGTCAATCGCACATTGTCCCACAAAAAATCACATCATCCCGCGTATAAAACATATGGGAAAGCAATCAACGGAAGAACTTAACGTAATGCCTTTAAAAATTAAGAGCATCCACCACTCTTTGAAAACGATAAATGCAAAAATTTACATTTTTTAATATGGAAAAAGAAACGGAGATAACGGATCACCTTGTTTTAAGCCCTTGTGAAATTGAAACTCCGCCGTTGGACTACCGTTAATAATTATCGAACCTCTCGAAGATCTAAGACAACTCTGAATCCAGGTGCACCACTTATCACCGAACCCAAACTTTTTCAAAACTTCATCCAAAAAATCCCATCGAACCGAGTCATAAGCCTTCTCAAAATCAACTTTAAAAATTAAAGATTGTTTCTTCTTCGACTTAACACATTGAGCCACTCATTTAAGATAAAGGGCCATCTAAATTTGTCTATCCGCAATGAGGCTGTTGCACCTCGTTTTTACAATATCTCCAAAACAACTACTAGCCTATTCGCCAATATTTTTGCAATAATTTTGTACAAGCTTCCGATTAGACTTATTGGTCTAAAATCTTTTACCACGTTAGCATCAGGGATTTTAGGAATCAAGGCAATGAAAGACGAGTTACAACCTTTAGGGATGTCCCATAGTAAAAAATGATTATTGGCATCGAAAACTTGTTCATTTTCAATCACCTTCAGGAATCGACATAGAAAACCAAACGTGAATACGTCTGGACCAGGGGCTTTCTTTATCAGTACCTCAATTCCCAACCGCCCTCTTACTTCATCTTTGACAATGTCGAGATACGTTCCAGCTCATCTCTTGTTCACAAGATAAAAATTTCAAAAAGTTCGTAACAGAGAATGCTCGATTAGCAGCTAGGTTTGTAAATCTTGTTACTAAAATGATTGGAGGAATTTCAATTTTTCCACCCCTTTGCGGAGTATCAATCCATGTTGCATCACCATTAATTCCACGAATGTTAAGTTGACTCCGTTTTTTATTCAACACACCGTGGATAAAAACTCGAATTCTCATATCTCCTTCTATGGACCATTATCTTCGCTTTTTGGAGCGCGGTCCAATGATTGAATTTTGTCGATATCTTGATGGATTCAAGACTCCATTCTTAAATTTTACAACCTCATTCGCTGCCTTACTTCTCACCATTATCAATTATATCATCACTGCCTTTAGATCATCTTTGAGTTTTGCCTTTTATGTTTTTGAACTTTTTCATTATTACATTATTCAGATTCACGTATTCTTCGTTTGAGATATTACTAATTTCTTCATCATGTTATCGTCGCATTAGTTTCGTTACCATCAGGAGCTTCTTTCCATGCATCTTCAACCAATTTATTTAAATCCTTCCATTTCCAAACCAAGAATAAAAAAATAGAAAGGAGTCGGCCATAATCAAGTGAGGACTCACGAAGCAAATTGGCCGATGATCTGATAAGTACCGTTCGAGAGAGGTTGTATGAAGTTCGGGATAAGTAATCATTAGAATTCTCAGAAATGAGGAACCCGATCAATGTTTGGTCATCTTTGTAGCAGATTTATGACACCACGTAATAGAACAACCACCTAAAGGAATATCCTCCAAGGCCCGCATTGACGATAATCGAATTGAACACATTTGCCCTTGGAACATTAAAATCGACCCAAATCTTTCAGCTTTAATCTCACCCTATTAAAATCCCCATTATTATCACCTCGACTTCCAATTTTATTAACTCAATTGAGTCAAATAGTCCCACAACATCTTTTTTTCATTTAATTCTTGAGGAGCATATACCGAAACAATGAGAAGGTCACACCCAGTTTTCAACCACACACCACGAATCATAATGAAGTAATCAGACACAGTGACGTCTTTTTTACGGTACGAACTAGGATCCCACACACAAAGAATACCTCCCGAGTTTCTACTGAATCATATGAACATAATCGACGCATAAATTGCCCCATCACTACTTAAGCACTAAAATCTCCATTTTTCTCCATTTTTGTTTCTTGTAACGTTAGAAAATTCACTTTTTTTTTTACACATAATTCCTTGACCCAATCTTTTTTAGCCTTCTGGGCCAGGCCTTGAATGTTTAGTGACAAAAAATTCATCGAAAACCCTCCTTCACTCCTTGTGATTCAATATTCTCGTCTATGTATTTCACATTCACCCATCCACTGTTAATTTCCCATAGTCTGCCCCACTTTCACCAAATTCTTCCATCAAATTCAATATTGATCCACCGGTACGTGGATTCATGATTTTTAAAATGCCTGAGCGCAAACGATTCTGCACATTATCTTTTGAAAACTCTTTATTTGAAACCTTGTCACTTTGAAAACGTGTTTTCCCCATTCCTCATGCCACCTGGTGAAAATTCGCCACATTTCTTTTCTTGGAGTTCTCACATTATTGCAAAATGTTTTCTTTACCATCCTTTGGAAGGTATAGGCCTGTGAGGGTATTGTGGGACGTGTTTTCCGATTTGTCTTCACTTTCTACATAGTCTTTTTTCTTATTAAGAATCATAAAATGTTGAAGGTCCTTGGTAATGATTCTCTTTTTGACCAGTAGACAACTCCGCTGGTTTGTTGTAATTCTGCGATCGCTCCTCAAAACAAACGTTTCAGACTTCGTCCACCATCACTGTCTACTGCATATTAAATCTCCTTCATTAACATCATCTCTGAATCATGTTCCATCTCAGATTCCTCGATCACACTATTTTCATATCGTGGCCATTGAACACAATTGAAAAAATTTATACGTATGGACTCCTATCGTTTGTTAACACCGATTTAGGAACCTTATAGTTGGACATATTATTAATTAGGTGTCGACCATAGAACCGACTTTAAAAGAGTAAGCCTCTCCAACAGATAAAAGTTTTAAAGTTTCAATTAGAGTAGACGAGCCTTCAGTTTACCAATCGTATCGTCCCATGCCTGAAGGTCGAGCTATTACCTGCCAACCATCACCCCTATGTATTTAAAAGGGGTTTTTTTTTTTTTTTTTTCCAATTTTTTAAAAAGGGGGTGTCGAAACAACCAAACATATAAAGTGCCAGCATTAACATCCTCTCTACTCGAAATCCGACTCCCAAGAGGTGACTTTTCTTAAGATTGATCGAGGAGGCCGGACAACAAGAATAACATGAAGGAATGTGAGTTTATACAGATAGATTAGCAATCTAGGACAACTCACCACATTATAAGACGCATATCCGCATAAAAAGATGGGAATATTAAGATCGAACCAATTTTGATGCCCTTAAAAATCTCAGCCTCGATGGCCTATAGATAAACGAATGATGAAAGAGGACTCCATAATTATGATTAAAAAGGTATGGGGCCAAAGGATCTCCTTGCTTCAACCCACAATGAAATTGGAATTCGGACGTTGGACTACCATTAAGGAGGACCGAAGCCATACCAAAGTGTAAACAACCCCGAATCCACGTAGCACCATTTAGAACCGAACCAAAGCTGCTAAGCACATCTTCTAAAAAATGCCACCTTAATCGAATATAAGTCCTTGGCAAAATCAACTTTAAACACCATGGTTTGTTGTTTCTTATGCTTGCACCAAGAAAGTAATTCGTTTATGATAAACGGGCCATCAAGAATTTGCCTATTAGGAAGAAACGCCGTTTGAACATCCGATAAAAATTAGAATATTAAATGTTGTATAATATATTTGTTTATATAAAAATTAGAATATTAAATGTTATTTTAAAAATTATAAAATAAAAAATATAATATAATATAATAAATATATGGTTGAGAATATGATAAAATGAATAATTGAGTCCTCATGTGGTTTGATTCGTGAATCATGGCTCTCCCATGTGGAAATATGTTTTTTATTGCGCTTACTATTGACACCCATAGTCAGTTATGTACCAAATCTACTGCATATAGAAGTTTTTTTTTTTTGTTTTCATTCTTTGTATCCAAAACCTCCCTACCAAACGGTTCCTAATTCTTTTAAAGTTTCAAGTTACATTCATGCTATTTCATAAGTAAAGGTTTCATTTTGACTCATTTTTCGCAATTATTATTCAGTTTATCATTCTTGGGAGACCGCTATCCAATCATATATATTAAGGTTGTCAAGATCGTCAATAAACTAGTAAGATCGTACGGTTTTATGTGCTCACTAGATAAAATCGTGTAGGATCGTTATAGGATCGTATGCGAGGTAGGATCGTATGTGAGATCGTGGGATCGAACGTAAGATCGTAGGATCAGCTCGCGATCCGATCTTACCAATTGATAAGTTATCTTATTATTTTATTTCAAAACCTTATATAAGACTTGTATTCTTTTTCTTTCCTATTATATTACTCTAAAATATTATATTTTGGTCAAAGGGTTTTACAAGAATAATATATCTTTCTACCGTACAAAGCCGTGATAAATACTCTAAAAGGACTCGAAATTATTTGAGCGCAGGAAATGAAGTTACCGAAACGTTTGAAATAGATTAACTTTTTATGTTTTTGATTGTTGGCATGTTTACATCTCATGTCTTTTTTTTTCTATCTCACTAAATTATTTATTTTGCTATGATAACTTAAACAAATTAACTGTATTTCACTATTTTTATTATCATGATGTTTAAACGTCAAACTTTTTCTTACGGCTCAATCTTTGAAATTCGTGTTTGATATTCATAGATATGTATAGATGTTTATTACGTTAGAGAAGCCTCAACCTTTAGCAAGACAAGAGGACGCGGGTGGGATACTTACGACTCTCGATTCATCTTACATCCCAATCTTGCAAAGGACTATAGTACCCATTTTTGTGTAGTCTAAATATCTTAAACTTAATGACTATTTGAACTTAAACTATAATTTTATATTAAGTTGTAGCTACCAGGTCTTTGGTCTAGTGTATGTTTGTTCCCACTAAATAGGAGGTTGGTCATGGTTCAAGTCGCGCTGAAAGTGTTTGTGGAATTTATTGTGAGATAGGTGGTATAGGGTGTGAAAAAATTGCCGTTTTAAAAAAAATATTGAGAAGAGATAAAGATTAAACTGAGAAACTTTACATGTTTATGAATTAAATACGGAGTATGAGATTAGTTTATTTTTCTAGAGATTTTGCACTTAATTGTAAATTTTACTGATCACAAAAAAATAAGAGAGAATTACATGTATATCTTTCTTAAAGTTTAATATTACATAAATATCATTCTCACTTTTGTAATTACATCAATGTCCTTCATAAACTTTTGTAATTATATTAATATCATTCTCAAACTTTTAAATTCATATATATTTCCAAAAATAAATTAAATCATAAGTATAATTATTTTAAATTATGAAACTATTATTTATCTCTTATATTGATCATGATTATATTATACATATAAAGTTTTTGGCCTCGAGCGATAAAAGAACGTGATGATGTAATTACGAAAGTTTGGAAATAAATAGGGGTAATTGCTTGAAAATGTATCATACTTGTCACTTTTTGTTATTTTGTGTACTGAACTTTTTTTTCTTATTGTTTGTATTAAACTTTAAATTTCGATCATTGTGTGTATTTTGTGACCATTTTACTTTTACTTTTTTTGAAATTTTGAAGGGTAAAATGATTATTTTACATGACAGAATAGTCACAAAATACACACAATAATTGAAATTTGAAAGTTCATTACACACAATAAGAATAAAAAAAAGGTTTCAATTACACATAATAACAAAAAGTAGCAAGTATAATACATTTTCAAGCAATTAACTTAAATAAATATGAATGAACATATTGCTCATATATATTTATTTGTTCATATATACTTTTTGGCTCAGGTAATGAAAAAACATGTTGATTTTTTTATATGTATGAGAATTTTAAAATTTTAAGAAGGATATTGATGTATTTACAAAAGTGTGAGAGGGATATTGAGATAATTACAAACGTTTGGGAAGGATATTGATGTAATTACAAAAATTTAAAAAGGATAATGACGTAATTACAAAATTGGAAAGGATATTAATGTAATATTGAACTATCATAAGGATATAAATGATTTTTCCTAAAAAAAATATTTTACATTTAAGTTAAAAGAAAAAAAAAGAGCTACCAAGTATTTATGTGCTTTTTCTAAAATAAAATCTGCATAATTTTGACTCATTTAGCGAAAACAATTTCTTCAATTTGGCTCTCACACTGTGTTTTCCTATATTTTATAAAAAAAAAAATAATCTTTTTTTAGATTATTAATTTCTCAAGATATATAAGTGCTACTTATCAATCTAAAAAGTAATTCAATATGTTACTATAAGGAGTATTAATGTTTCAGTTATTTCCAAACATTCAATTCTATCGAGATGTATTTTGTAAACATGTGTTTGTGTTGTAAAGTAAACAAATTTAAGTTTCTTTTGAATATAATACTACTTTGAACAACAAATGTGATTTTGGTATAGACATAGCTTAACGACATGTATTTTGAGCATTTAACAAATGTGAATCTGGAGTACTACTAAGTTTTAACATTCCTGACGTACTTTTATAAGGATGAAATTCATATTCTAGACGGGTCGTTTTCGTGATCCCTATTAACTATGGGAGTGTAGCTCTTAATCTTTCTGTTTTTGCTACTCATATAATTGTGTGCTTTCTTTCAAAGATTCTAACTTGCGAAAAAACCCTCCGCCCAAACCGTTACTGGTCCAATTATTGAAAAAACATTGTATGTTGATCATTCGTCGAGTCTATTTATTAAAAAGAAATAAACGGGTCTTTGTGTTATGTGTGTACACACATTTATAGCTAGGCTAGGAAACTGAACATTCTCAAAGATAAGTCGATAGTTACAACTTACTGTACTATTTATAAAGCATTTAAGACATTCTAATTTTAGAAGTCTTAAAATTTTTAAAGAATCAAAACATTTCTTGTTATGAAAGGATTTCAAAATTTGATCAATACTGGTAACCTCAAAAGTTGTAACCGTCGTATTAATGATCAAATAAGTGATTTAATGGGAAAAACAATGAGCAACCACCATATCAATACTTGTAACATATAAAACTTAAAAAAAGTTATTAATATACATTAAAATGTCAGTTATGAAATCTTAATATAAAAAGAACTCATTGTTTAAGAAAGAATCAAAAAGCTATAACACAAACTAATCATACTTAACACACAATAGATTCAGCCATCCAAGGTTCTTCTGGTCCTTGAACCTCGCCTAGCCCCTCGTCGAAAGATTTAATTATACGAGAATTCGTCGCCGCAACGCGCGGATACCGGTCTATTTTAACTTATTTTCAAATATGCTACTTATGTGTTCCTTTCTTTCGTTTGGATCTTATGTTTATTTGTATATGAAATATTTTGCATTGTTATTGCTTAAAGTTATTTTAATTTAAATTATCATTCATTTGTACAGTTGTTATTAAAAAAACGTTTAACGAAATAAAATTTGCTCGCCGCAAAATATAGTCACAGGGTACCCGCCACCTTATGCTGCGTGCGGATACCGTTTGTTGTGATAAGATTTTAGAAATATAAAAATTTTTAAGACAAAACTTGTCTTGTTTCGAAAAGATATAAGCCATTAGTCAATGTTCACAAATTAAACATTTTTAAAATTCACTAGATTTAATGTATACGTTTTTTTAACTAGCATGTGTTAATAATAGCTCATTTAAAAGAGTTTGTAACTCTTAGTCAAAAGGAGTTATGAGCATTAATCGACCAATAATCTTATATCCTCCTCCTTATGAAATGCATAAGTAGTTACTTGGACCATAATCATGTTCATTATAGTTAATGTTGAAACTTCATATAATAGGTCAGTGGTTACAATACATATATAATGTTTAATTTCCGCGCATTTAATAGTATGTATCTCTACTGTTTTATATAAAAAAATTGATTTATACATTCTATATATACATGATTGACATTAATAATTCATCTTCAAAATTTTAATCTAAAAATTTATAACTTTAATGGGTTCTAACACTATAGCTTATATCATTCGACAAGTTAAATCATCATCAATCGTTAAGGTAAAAATATATTTTTATAAACAATTAGGTTCTTGATTATTTTATTCGATTATTATATTGTTAACGAGTTATCTTTTTTACTTGTTTTAGATGAACCCGGATAGCGTTGACAAAAATGATCCAAAAATATGTTCAACTTCAAGGGGGTGATGTTTATTTGTTTTATATATATTATCTCTGTATTGTAAATGGTTCAGTTGAATCTGATTATTATATTTTTAGTATTACATCTGATTTATACATGGTTTCAAGAGCTATGAAGAAGAAGAAGAAAAAGTTAGTAGGTTGTTCGTTTCGATCAAATCCTTGTGTTTCCGCTTGTTTGTCATGTCTGTTTGCATTGATACATCATTGTTACACTTCTTGTTGCCGCTGTTTAATTTACCCATCATGTGGATCTAAGTTTGCGTTCGTTCGATCGTGTTTATTATTGGCATTGGTATTAAATCGATATCGGTATTTGATATTTACATCGGGTTGGATTGATATTAGTATTGGTATCGGTATTGAATGGTTTCGGTTGCCTGGTTATGTTAGTTACATCTGGCTCTGCATCCGTCTGATTTCGTCTGGTTTTGCCTCGTTTTGCATCGGATATAATCTGCTTTGTTTGATTCTGTTTGTCTGAATCTGCTGTATGTTGACTGTCTGAATATGCTGCTCTCTGCCTGATCTGCTCTCGTTCATCTCCGTATTTATGTGATTCTGTGCTATGCACCTACCTGATCGGCTTTCGTTCATCTCTGTATTTATGTGATTCTGTGCTATGCACCTTCCTGATCTGCTCTTCGTCTACTTCTGTTCGGACCTCTCTGCTGCTGAGTTTGTATTTGTCTACTGCTCTTCGTCTACCTCTGTTCGGACCTCTCTGCTGAATCTGTATCTGTCTGCTGCTCTTCGTCTACCTCTCTTCAGATCTCTCTGCTGTTGTGTGTCTGCATTTGTCCGTCTGATTTTGGAGTTTCTTGTCAAACTCTCAATGTAGCATTGTGAGTTTGAGAGAGGATGTTAGTTAATAAAGGCCTATCGGCCCGACCCACATATTTAGGCCCGTTTAGCTTTAAGGTCAGTTTTAGGGTTATGTTTATTTGTTTTCTATGTATTGTCTCTGTATTGTAAATGGTTCAGTTGAATATGATTATTATATTTTCAGTATTACCTCTGATTTCTACACGCGCGAGTAATTGTTTTTTTGGTAAAGGGTTTTACCTTGTAAATTTATTACTTCAAAAATGATTTAGTACAACGGATGTGAGTGAATATCACATCTGACCCCGTTACATAGACAAACTACTTCCTTAAGAAAGAAACAATTATGACTAGATTATATGTAAGCTTTCAAACAAAGTGGATTTTTTAAAAGGTCAATATGCTATGAAAGGTAAGAACTATTTTTTTTTTGCAGCCTTTCAGTTTAATAAAGATTATGCCTCTATTTGCTCCACTCTAATATTGTACTTCTCCATTGACATCGTTCTAATATCTAACACCATAACTATTAGATGGTGCAAAGATTAGTTAGTTTGACCGTTGACCGTTGATTTTGAATGCTGACCGTGACTTGAATGTGACTATTGATTTATACATGGTTAATACCACCCCCTCGAGTGCGAGCGGGAGATCTTCGGACGGTCATGCTGGATCGAACTCAATGCATAAGCAGTGGGTAGGTCACCCTTATTCGTAAAAATATCTGCATACTCGAATCTTGAAGGAACATGAAGAACACGAACTTGTCCCAAAGCAACAAAGTCACGAACAAAATGAATGTCGATCTCAATGTGTTTCGTGCGTTGATGTTGAACCGGATTTGCAGACATATAGACAGCACTAACATTGTCATAATAGACTAAAGTAGCAGTAAATAGAGGAGTATGAAGCTCACATAGCAAATTACGGATCTAAGCAGTCTCAACAATAACATTAGCAACACCTCGATATTCAGCTTCAGCACTAGAACGAGACAAGGTAACCTGACGTTTCACAGACCATGATAAAAGATTGTCGCCAAGAAACACACAATACCCGGATGTTGACCGACGAGTAACAGGGCACCCAGCCCAATCAGCATCAGTATTACCGCAGTAAGCTGAGTATTAGTTGATACATGAAGCTGCAGCCATAATCAAGTAGTAACCACAAACAAAAGCGAAGAATACCTTCAAAGCAGTCGAGTGCGGATCACGAGGTTTCTGCAAATAAAGACAGACCTGTTGGACAACATAAGATAAGTCTGGGCGCGTAAAGGTAAGATACTGAAGAGCACCAGCAAGGCTGCGATATAAGGTTGGGTCAAACTGTCAGGACACCATCTCCGAACCAAGCCTTGGACTCTGTATCAACCATGGTCCCGGACACGGGTTTACAAATGTATGGCATATGAGCTCGCTCAAGAACTTCCTCTGCAAATTTTTGATTGAGAACAAAAACAAGCATGTGCCGATCGCATGAGCAGAAATACCAAGAAATAATTGAGTGAACCAAGATCCGACATAGCGAACTCACTGTGAGGGAAGTAATGATCCTATTGTAAAATGCCTAAAGACGATTGCTGTAAGAAAAATATCATCACATAAAAGCAACAAATAAGCAACGTCAAATCCGCGATGAAAGACAAATAGGAGGAAACATTTTTAACTATGCTGAAAAACCGACTCCGTAGCATAACTAGCAAAGAGCTGAAACAAGCACTGGAGCTTGCTTAAGCCCATACAAAACCTCGCTGTAGATGACAAACATAATTAGGGTTGTTAGATCAACAAACCCAGTAAGGTTGATGCAATAAACCGTCTCAGATAATGACCATGAGAAAAGCGTTTTTTTAACTCAAGACTGAATGAAATTGCCAGTCACGAGAAAATGCACGACTCAAAATACGAAATAGCTGGTTTAACCACCCAGACTAAATGTCTCATCACAATCATTACCCTGCAGTTGACGCGTCCGTTTTGGCAACAAGACAAGCCTTATACCTGCGTTAATGTACAACAATCAAACGTCAACAATCCAACGGCAACGGTCAAACTAACATAATATCTAACACCATAACATTTAGTGCTTAGAGGACGTCCATAATGAACCAACATAGCGATCTGGCGTCACAACACGCCCGTTTGATGTGTCAATATAGCTTGCTAATTAGTAACATAAGACACAAAATACAACAACAACGATACCTAATCCCATCTGAACAAGATATGAAAAAGGTAAAATGTAGACAGGTAAAAAAATTGTCGTTTATAACATTAGACACAAAATGGTGTAACTAATACCAAAGTGGCAAAGTCATTCAATGTGAAACTAACACTGCTATAAAAACCTTACAGTGCCATGTCATTTAAACAATGCCACCTAAGCACTTAAATAATCACATTTTGCCTTAATACACTAATTATAACGTAAATTAGAAGTCCAATTACTATAGAGAAACAAAATAAATCTGATACCACCTGTAACAATAGCGAGTGCTAGATCCGTAAAAAAGAAGAGAACGAGCGAAAATTATTAACCATAAAACTTAATTGACTTTCATTCATTATGAAACCTTATATGCTAGTTTATGAGCTAACTCACATTAATTAAAGACTTATCCTAAAACAATTCGAATACGTATCCTAAAACAATAAAAATTATGATAGTTATCTTAACTCATCACGAAGTCTTTGTGCCACGATGGAGCAACTGACACCCTTTTGGTTCGCCCTCCTCCACCCTGTGCCTCGGACATAACATTCTCTTCTTCTTCGAAAATCACCTTGTCCTCAAGGTAGAAAGCAGGATATACCACTTGAAACTCCGACAACCATTCCCACATGGCTTCCTTCGGTGAACCTCCAACCCACTGAACTGATACTTGCCGAACTGGAATCCCATTTTGCAAAACCATGCGAGAATCACAAATCGTAAGACGTTGCTCCACTGGATTCCCTTCTTGAAATTCCTCGGGCAGATTTGAC
>BQNB010134685.1:7019-18276 GCA_026074375.1 Tanacetum coccineum | reverse complement strand
CACTCTGCTGATGTTTTAGCTTCTATTCAATCCCAAGTTCCTCCAGTTGTTGATAAGTATCTAGGAACAAAACTTGATGATGTTCTCCTTAAGACTCTTGAAAGACACACTGCAGATTTAGTTAAGAAATACTCTATGCTGCCTACTCTAGAGTCAAGCACGAAGCAAGAATCTGAAAAGAGTCAAGAAGAAATTATCAGAATCAAAAGGGAACAAGAAAAGAAGAAACAAGAGCCAGTGTATACCATCAAGTCGACTAATCAAGCTGCACTTGAAGAATTTGATCTAAAGAGGGCTCTTTTTAAATCCATGCATAAGAACAAATCTGTCAATAGAAATCCTGCCAACTACAGATTATATCATGCTCTCATGGAAGCATTAATAGAGGATGAAAATGCCATGGACAAGGAAGTTGCAGACACAGTTAGAGACCATAAAAGAAAGCATGATGATGATGATGATGATGACGATTATGATGAAGGCCCCCAGCTGGATCAAACCAGGGTAAGTCAACAAAGAGGAGAAGAACAAGAGAGTCTGAGTTTGCTAAGAAGCCATCCACCACCAAAGAATCCTCCAAGGATAAAGATCCAAAGGTAGGTTCTAAAATTGGTAAGTCTGCACCAGTAAAGGATTCAGTTAAAGAGCCTACTGATAAGGTGATGGTGGATGAACAATATACTGAGGACATTCTAATTTCTGATGAAGGGCATGTCTCAGATCCGGAAGACACCGATAAAGCTCATATGCCAAAGATTCCAAATACAACAACATGGTTCAGACCATTACTTAAAGAAGAGAGACTTGCTTCTCCTGAACCAGAATGGGTGATTCCTCCAATTGATCTACCTAAAGCAGACAATAACTGGGCAAATGCATTTGCCAAAGCACATCAAGATCCTGATGAAAACAAGCTTCATAACGAGATTGATGATATAGGCTCATTCATCAGATGGTATTGTAGAAGGATTGGAAAAGAAAAGCTTAGCAAAGCCGATCTTGAAGGTCGAGCATTCACGATGGTGAAAGGTTTTCGTGAGAACAACATTTCTCTTCAGTTTCAGATGGAAGAATGTCATAAGCTTCTCACAAATCAGATTGATTTAGTTAACCCTGAGAGTCATTGGATTGTTCCTGATATTAGCAATCCGTTGCCCTTAGGAGGACCTCCAGGTCAGGTGACTATTCAACCATAATTCTTTTTCAACAAAGATCTAGAGTATCTTCTGATAGGAGACAAAGAATGAAACAAAGCTTTATCAATATCCAAGCTTAAAGCCGCTCTTTATCAAGACTTTGGACTTGAAGAATTAGTTCCGTCATTATGGAATGAAAGTGAGCAAGTATATGACATAAGTGCAGCTTATGGTATCACACACTGGTGGTTTTACATAAAGCAATTCTACATCAACAAACATAGTGAGCCCTCAGATCGTGATGCAGTCAGATCCCATATGCGAATTCTCAGTGTTATCAGTGTCAAGACTTATGAAAGATACGGATACAACTACTTGAGAGAGATAGTTCTACGCCGAGCTGACTACAACAAGCACAAGATCTCAGAAAAGGATTTCAAAAGTCTTCATCCCAATGACTTTGAAGACTTGAACATCCTTCATATTCAAGGCAAGCTCGACCACCTACCAAAGCAGGACAAGGTTAATTTGCACAATGCGGTCAGTTTATGGACCAGAAACATTGTCATAAGGAAATGTGTCGAAGACTTATAGCTGGGCATTGAAAGCTATCAAACTAAGCTTAATCTGGAACAACCTAATTGGGATGCATCTGATTTTCCTTTCAAAGAAGATTACACCATTGTCTTCAAACCAAGAGCAGTAATCTACAAAGACAGTGATGATAATAGAAAGATGATGAGAATAGATAAGGTGCACAAGTTTAGCGATGGAACGTTGACAAGAATCAAAGAAAAGCTGGATTTCATGGTTAAAGATTTCAAGCTATTCAAGTTTATAAGGCATGGAGAATAGGAAAGGTACTGAAGACGACCAAAAGAAGAAGTGAAGACATTAATGAGGTGATTGAGAGGAAGACTAAAGATCAGGATAATTTTTCAAGTCCGGAAAAGCTTTTCGGTGAACAGCCTAAGAGAATTGGACTACAGACTGATCAGCAGAACAGAGTGACATCGTCACTCCGACACTAAGGTCAATATTATCTTATTGTGAATAATTTATCTTGTACAGTATAAGTAAAAAGTAGTATATCTTTTGATGATTATGTGAAGGAATAATCTATGTCCCTCAACGATTGAGGGGGAGCATTAATATGTTTCATACACGACTTGTGAATAATTTGGCACATTTTTCTCCCAATTTTTTTAACATATTTAAATCAATTGATATCCAAAATGTCAAAGGGTTTAAAAATTTTGATAAGGGGAGAAAATGTGATTAAAATATGTGAATAATAAAAATGTGATTATTAAGACTCGTGTGTATACTCCGCCCAAACGTGCTAAACAATTTCGAATACCGATGCACATTTTGAGGGGGAGCATTTCTGAAAAGTAAAAACCAATCGAGGTACAAACGCTTTGATATTTATATCATAAGTACCTTAATTGAAATTTTCAATGGTTTTTTTAAGAGCGTATGGATTTCGAAAATGCGGATTATTTGTCTTTAACTTTTGAGCTCTCGCTCATTCCTTTTCGTCGGTTTTCTCGCGGAGTATTTAGTCGATTGTATCGTTCAACGATCTGAAGTGTTTAAGCTTTGTTGTATTGATGTCGCACTTTGCCCAATTGTTTTTGAGTCGTTTTCGCGTAATTACCACACAACCATAATATGAGATAAAGTGTTGATAACGAGATAAAGTCTTAGTAATAAGATGATGGTTTTTGTAATAAATTAAAGATTTGAGATAACGAGTTGGAATGATATGAATTGGAAATGAGATTTTAGGATGAAAATGAGGATTTTGCGTGAGTTAAGGCGAACACTTGTACCATAAGATAATTTTGTACGAGTATTGATTCTGAGTATTAATTAGGTCGTTGTCGGGTACATTGTGCGCTTACGTAGAGATTGTTTGTGTTTTGCCTTATTTAAGATTGTGAGGTTGCTTTGATTGCTGATTGAGGTTAGTTCTCGTAGCCCCACTTTTTACTGGTTTTTCCGTTGGAGGAAAATGATACTCAAATGTGTTTTAAAATGTTTTGAATTGATCTGTGAAATGTGGTTTTGTTTTTGGGACAAGATATGTGCTTATGACTGCTGTGTGAATATTATGTGTTGATTTACTTGCATGTACTATGTTTGGCATGACAAGGTTCTATGTGGTACTTGCATGTACTGTGTTTGGCATGCAAGGTTCTGTGTGGTTCGCCCTAATATAGTGCTCCAGCTGGTAGGCCCTTTAGGTGCGTAAGTGACATATTATGATTGACTAGCGAGGATGCTATGTCTTGGATTGTTAGCATATATTCACTGTCATATAGCACTATTGTCCATTGTTGAAATATTGGCATAACTTTTGGGTTTAAGGTCAAACCTACGAGCTCACCAATATTATTGTTAACGTTTTCGAGTATCATTTTTAGGTGTGTCAAATCAAAGGTATGCGATTGGTATTGGAAGAGAAAATATGTAACCCAAGGGGACTGGGTCGAGATGGTCGTGGTTTTAAATTATGTCAAGTTTTTAACTTGTAAGTTTCTGTAAACTTCAGTTTTATGAATGTAAATTATAAAGTGTATGATCTTGTATCTTGTGCGATGAATGGTATCGTCGCATCCCGTGTTTCCGTCACTGACGGGGTGTGACAGATCACCCAATTGACAATGTTATTGGCGATCCTTCTAGACTAGTTTCCACTCGACAACAACTACAAGATGAAGCTCTATTCTATTATTTTGATGCTTTCCTTTCTTCTGTTAAACTCAAGAGTTATAAAGACGCATTGACAGAATCCTGTTGGATTGAAGCTATGCAAGAAGAACTCAATGAGTTTGAATGTCTTGAAGTTTGGGAGCTCGTACCTCGTCCAGATTGTGTAATGGTTATTACCTTGAAGTGGATCTACAAGGTTAAATTAGACGAGCTGGGAGGTATATTAAAAAATAAGGCTCGTTTGGTAGCGAGAGGTTATCGTCAGGAAGAAGGCATAGAATTTGAGGAATCTTTTGCTTCAGTTGCACGACTCGAGGCCATCCGTATCTTTATTATATTCGCTGCTCATATGAACATGGTCATCTACCAAATAAATGTCAAGACCACGTTCTTGAATGGCATTCTGCGTGAGGAGGTCTATGTTAGCCAATCAGACAGGTTTGTAGATCCATAGAATCCCAATCATGTGTATAAGCTAAAGAAGGCTCTTTATTGGTTAAAACAAACTCCATGTGCTTGGTACGATTTGCTCTCATCATTTCTACTCTCTCAGAAGTTCACCAAAGGCACCGTCGATCCAACATTGTTCGTCAGACGTGAAGCAAGGACATATTATTGGTACAAATTTATGTTGATATTATCTTTTCTTCCACTAAACCTGATCTTTGTGAAATGTTTTCAAAAATAATGTGTTCAAAATTCCAGATGTCGATGATAGGCAAACTATCATTTTTCTTAGGACTACAGATTTCTCAGAGTCCCAAAGGCATCTTTTTAGATCAATCCAAATATGCTCTAGAATCGTTCAAAAAGTATGGTATGGAAACCTGTGAACCAGCGGATACTCCAATGGTAGAGAAATCTAAACTGGATGAAGATCCACAAGGAAAAGTCGTTGATCCTACACGTTATCGTGGAATGATTGGCACCCTTATGTATCTCACAGCCAGTAGACATGACCTTGTATTTGCTGTGTGCATGTGTTCCCGGTATCAGGCAAAGCCTACCAAAAAGCACTTACATTCGGTTAAGTGATTCTTTCGATACCTACGAGGAACCATTAATATGGGTCTGTGGTATCCGAAGGATTCTTGTGTTTCTCTAACAGCTTTTAAAGATGCTGACCATGCGGGTTCCCAAGATACCAGAAAAAGTACGTCTGGAAGTATGCAGCTGTTAGGTGATAGATTGGTAAGCTGGTCGTTAAAGAAACAGAAGAGCACCACCATATCTAGTACAAAAGCTGAATACATTTCCTTGTCAGGATGTTGTGCTCAAATACTTTGGATGCGATCATAATTAACTGACTATGGCATTGTGTTCATCAAGATACCTCTATATTGCGATAATAAAAGTGCCATTGATTTATGTTACAACAACGTCCAACACTCCTGACCCAAGCATATAAACATCAGACATCACTTTATCAAGGAGCAAGTGGAGAACGGGGTGGTTGAGCTGTATTTTGTCAAAACAGAGTATCAACTGGCAGACATCTTCACCAAGCCTTTAGCACAATAACGACTGGAATTTCTCATCAAAAAGCTTGGAATGCAAAGCATGTCCGCGGAGACTCTGAAAAAGCTGGCAGGCAAAGAGGAATAGTAATGGTGGTACTCTCTTCACATATCCTATGTATCATATGTATATAAGAAAATCAGAAAAACCTAATTTTTTTTCCTTTTATATAAATTTTTCAAAAAAGAAAATAGAAAAATATAAAATCATAAAAAGAAAATACAAAATTAAAAAAAATTAGAAAAATATAAAAATATGATGTTCTTGACATGTCTTCTGAAAATCGATAACATTTACGACCTTAGAAATGTTATTTAAAAATGATCCGAGGTTGTAAATAAAGTTCAAGCAGAAGTTCTAAAGACTTTCAAAACATGTCAATGGCTTGTTATTATTTCAGATAGCAACCTGGTCTTCAATTTAAAGGCAAGTATTTCGTCAAAAAGAAAACTTGATCTTACAACGGGAAATGAATTTTTCTCAGGAATGAATTACTTCATATTTATTCAAAAGCTTGTGTTTACTTTGCAACACAACCCGTGCTTCCTAATCAAATAGGTGTACGTGTTAATGCATTTATATATGTCAAACGAGTGAAATCTTGTTTTTATTGGTGTTGTTTTTGAAGAATAATTAAATAATATCAGTTTCTCATCTGAAAAGATTTTTATAAGAAGTTTCTATCACTCAAACAATGTCTACAGCTCTTTAAATAGAAAAATAGGACATTATTTGAGGGGAAGAAATAGTCAACTTCTTTCAAAAATGATATTTCAAAAAGTCATCTTGAAATAAAATGGAAAAAGTGTTTTTTTTCAATAACAGATCATAAATTAAAGGGGAATTAATATTATTTTAACTCAAAAAGGGCTTAAGATCATATTGGATTTAAACTTTTAGGGACTAAAAGGCAAAATATAGTCTTAAAATCTAAGTTTGCAACTTTAGGGGTTAATAATGTCATTTCTATAACTTAGTTAGACTTAGTCATAAGTTTAAAAAGAAAATAGAAAAGGATAAAAATTACAAGGACCATTTCTGCCATTTTCCAAACTTGGCCGGTTAACACACTCTCAAACACATTTCGCTCTCACACTTTTCATATTTAAAAAATTCCAAACACACTCAAACACTCTCACGACATATTTCGCTCGATTCATACATGGAAATTCAAACCCGTTTCAAGACTAAAGGTACACTCATATAGGTTCATTATCTCATTAACATGTTTTTGGTAAAACGAATTAAATTAAAACTCCTTTTTTCACTCGAAATCTCGTAAAAATTGATTTAGGGTTCATAAGAAAAAAGTTAGAGTTTTCGTTTAATTAGTTGAGGGGTTTTGATCAATAGGGTGCGATTAAGATGTAGTTATAACAGTTCTTGATATCTCTCAACCATTTGTGAGATATGTCGATTTTTGTAGGATGAATAAAGCAAAACATGTGCTATAAGTGTGTTTAATTATGGGTTTGTGTTCATAAGTCTATATGATGCTCTCCTATGCCTGTATCTCTAGCTTTTGGCCTTCTTAGAAACCTTTTACTTGGAAAAGTTGTATTTCTAGGCTCGTTGGATCTAAAATGGTATAAAATTGCTCGTGTGATATTCTAAGTGTGTTTGTAAACTGTTGTTGGCCCCTGTGTGCTTACTATATGTCCTATAAATGGACATTGTCACGTTTTCCATGTGTTTCTCTTCTATGTGTGCTCGAATTCCCTTTAGCATGCTTAAAATGTTGTTTAAATCACGTGATAATTGTTTCTGTGAGGTTATTGATTGATATGTGATGATTGTTAGAAATTCTTATTGGTTTTTAATTGGTAAAACCTAAGATAAGTATTTTTGAATGAAGCGAAACATGTTAGGTTGAATGAAGCAAAACATGTTAGGCTTGAATTAAGCGAAACATGTTTGGCCTGAATAAAGCGAAACATGTTTTCAAGCAAAACATGTTCCACTTATTCTGAGCGAGACATGTCTTCACTTATTGTGAGCGAAACATGTTTTCACTTGTTTAAGCGAAACATGTAAGACAGGTTAAGCGAAACATAACAGGACATATTTCAAGCGAAACATGACAAAATATAAAAGGAAACTCTACCCAAATTTTTTAAAATTTGTGTAATTCTTGCTTATAATGTCATTATTTGCTATGCTTGTATGTTCATTATTTTGCCCTCTAATTGAATATGTGTCCTAAGCTCCGTTAGAAATGTCTTGTTGACTTTTTCAGTTGACTGTGACTATTGACCTTAGTTGACTTGTTCATAGAGTGTAGTAATTATGTCACATTTGCATGAAGCCTAATTATAGATTAATCATATCATCAAGGATAACCAAGATAATTAGTGAAATATATTTGTTGTGTATATAAACTGTATTGGTTATTTCTTAAGCAGAATCATGAATCCTTAAGAAACACAACAAGTTGTTGCTCGTGATGAAAAATGGGTTCCATTCACTAAGAGAGTTAAGGTTAGCTCTACCAATGTTAGACTGGAAACCACAGTGCCACAGAAGGAAGAGACATTTCAAGTGGTCATTGATCTTATCAAGAACTCCTCGTGATTCAAGGCTTTCACTATCTCTGCAGATGTCCCAGAAATCTTTATGCAGTAGTTCTGGTACTTTATCAAGAAGGTTCAAGGCACAGATTCTTATGAATTCCTCTTAGCCAACAAGAAGTGTGTGGTCAATGCTAATGTCTTCAGGATGATCCTTGATATCTGTCCAAGAGTGAAAGGTGAAAACTTTACTAATGTACCAGATGATGATACTACACTTGCTTTTCTCATTAAGCTTGGATACAAAGGTCCACTATACAAGCACACCAACATGTTTGTGGATCACATGCATCAGCCATGAAGAACTCTGGCAACAATAATCAATAAGTGTCTCTCTAGAAAGACAGCAAGAAATGACAAACTTAGAAAGTCCAAAATTGACGTACTATGAGGCATGTTCTACAAAGAGGATGTCGACTATCCTGAGTTGATTTGGGAAGATCTTGCTTTCCAGATTGATCACAGGAAGGAGAAGAGATCAAGACGTGAAAACATGCCATTCTCCCAATTTACCAAAATCATCATCAATCACTTCCCCAAGCAACACAAGTCTCTCTCCAACCTCAAATACCAACACTATCATATAATCAAGGATGATTGTATTGTAAGCCGACTCAAGTTTGTTAGAATAGGAGAAGACTATCAGGAATATAGACGTGCTATTCCTAAAGTGATGCTAAATGATGCAATCAAGCAGTCAGAGTCTTACCAGATGTTCATCAAGTATTCCACTGGTTAGATTCCCCAAAGAAGAGCAGAGGAAAAGGTTCATAAAGAAAGAAGATTGCTGATGACTCTCAGGAAACTGTTGATGTATCTGAAGAATCTGAACCTAAACCTGAACCCGTTAAGAGAAAGACTGCTAGTAGAAGAGTGGTCAAGAAGAAAGTCACATTTTTTGTTGATG
Organism: Tanacetum coccineum; assembly: GCA_026074375.1. Taxonomy (NCBI): domain Eukaryota; kingdom Viridiplantae; phylum Streptophyta; class Magnoliopsida; order Asterales; family Asteraceae; genus Tanacetum; species Tanacetum coccineum. The sequence continues at coordinate 9,430 of BQNB010134685.1, read as the reverse complement.
ACAACATTATTACTGATGATCCAGACGTTGCTTTGGAGTTAGGTAAATCTATTAGCTTAACTGAAGCAGAAGAAGCAAAAGCAGCAAGGAAGGTCCATGCTACTCATGCAAGGATTGTGACTGAATCTGCTAAAAAGAAGTCTGGTGGCAGAAGTTCTGGATGTGTAACCATTCAAGACACTCCAAGTGCTCCAAAGCCAAAACCAACCACTTTAAAGCCTAAGCTCAAAGGTACTTAATCCTTAACTCTTGCTAAAAAAGAGGTTGCATACATTATGCAAGCTCTTAAAGAAAGTAAAAAGACCAGCAAGAGACAGCCAGGTACTGGAGGCTCAAATGAAGGAACTGGTACTATACCAGAGGTTTCTGATGAGTCCACAATCGTCTCTCCTACCTCAAGTGAAGGAACTGGTACTAAACTAGGGGTTCCCGATGAGGAAAATGATATAACTGAAGAAAATGTTATTCTTTAGTAGGGTTCAGAACAAGAAAGTGAATACTCAGAAGAAGACCACCTTGGTGGCGAAGAGAAGGATGATAAAGATGATGATGCGAATGATGAAGGCGATGATTATATCAGTGATAATCAAGATGCTGATGATGAAGATGATGAAACTGAATCTGATGAAGATGAAATCTATAAGTAAAAGATTTGTGTGCGTAAAGATGAGGATGAAGAGATGTTAAATGCTAAAGTTGAATATTCCGAAAAAGGTGATGCAAAAGTATCTAATGCGGCCAAGGCAGATGCTGAAAAGACTGAAGAAGTAAAGGATGATTCTAAGAAAGCTGAACTTCCTCCAACAAGTTCCAGCTTATCTATATCTTCAGGTTTTGGTGACCAATTTCTTAAACTTTCTTCTGATTCTTCTTTAGTTAGTACTGTTAAGGATACTACATATGTAGAGATCAACTCATTATTGGAAGTTAAGATCTAATATGAAGTTCCACATATCCAATCTCCATCCATGCTTAGAGTACTAGTGTCTGTGATTTCTAAGCCTTTAGTTCTCACATCAGTACAAGAATCTCCTTCAATAGCTATTGTAACAACTCTACCTCCTCTATCTGTCTCCACCACACCACCTATACCTCAACAAACAACAACACCGATTCCCACACCACCAATCACAACCGATGCTCTAACCATCACCACTGTTGTTTCTGAATCTGATGCACTCTCTGCTATTTATCTAAGAGTTGCTAAATTAGAAAAAGAAGTGTCTGAACTTAAGAAAATAGATCTCTCTGTTGAAGCTCTTGCTGCTCTCAAGACACAAGTTCCATATTTTGTAGATAATTATCTTAGATCTAAAGTTGGGGATGTCTTTCAAAAGGAACTGCAGAAACACACAGCATATCTTATTTAGAAATATTATCTGCAGCAAATTCCTGAGTTACCCAAGAATCAGACACCAACATTTGATCTAGAACAAAAATCTGAGAAAAGTCCTTTAGAGATTCTCAAGATTAAAAAGGAACAAGCTGAGAAGCAAAAGATGCTGAAGTTTACTATCAAGTCTATAGACAAGGCGGCTCTCAAAGAGTTTGATCAGAAAAGCACTCTCTACCAGACCATGCATGCAAATAAGTCCTTCAACAAAAATCCTGCTAATCATAGATTGTACCATGCTCACATGGAAGCCTTGATAGAGGATGAAAATGTTATGGATAAGGGAGTTGTTGACACAGTCAAAGACTATAAGAGAAGCATGATGATGATGATAAAGATGATGATGTTGAAGACCCTCCAGCTAGACCAAACCAGGGTAAGAAGACAAAGAGGAGAAGAACCAAGGAGTCAGAGTCTTCCAAGAAGCCATCCACCACCAAGGAAACCCCTAAAGGTAAAGCTCCAACTAAAGGCTCTAAAACTGGTAAGTCTGCTTCTGCAAAGGAACCGTTCCACTTGTTGATCCCACTTTAATAGATCAAATTCCTTAATAGCTTGTTTAAGGTTTAGTTATATTAGATAAATCTAACATAACTATAGTAGAAACTTTGAATGTATTAAAGATTATGCGGAATTTAATCTTTAATATTAAGAAGAACTATCAATGAAACAGTAAAACTAAGAACATATAATTCAATAAACAATAAGCTCCAATATTATTAATACGAATACTCTTAATAGTATTAGGGTTACAAAACCTTGAAGCTATGATAATTCTATGAATGACTCGTTTTTGATACTTCTATGTGTTAGTATATCAATCTCTATGTCCTAGGACCTCCTTTTATACACCAAGGAGTCCTAAATGGCTTACAATACTTTCCTAAGTAATCATAATCTTCTAAACAAATAACTTATACATATCTTTTACCAAAATATCTCATACAAATCACATAAGCAGTACTAACTAACTCAGCAGTACTAACTTCTTCACTAGCAGCATTAACTCCTTCAGCAG
>BQNB010134684.1:0-18276 GCA_026074375.1 Tanacetum coccineum | reverse complement strand
CCTGGATGTTAACCCTGGGTGTGGCATCCGCATCTTTCGGCGTCTTTTCTTTGGTTGCAGGTTTCGTGACAGTAGCCACAATGGGGTTTGTGTTAGCCATCGCGCTTATTTTTCTGAGAGTAATTCCTAGTATTCGGGTCTCACGGATGGCGCCAACTTGTTGATACAAAAGTTAGGTCGGGTCTTGTTTGGTCCGAATAGGCTGCTATTCGGGTATGAAGTGTCTTGTTCTTGTACCAAGTGAACTTGTTTGAAGGACCATGCACAAGGAATAAAACACCGTTAACCTTATCGTGGGAGCGGATCTCACGATTACACTCCGGCGTGAGAGTAAGTATATAACTTTGAGAGAAATAATCGAGTGTAATTAGGGTTTGTAAGATACATGTATTGATAACAATTGCGTTCCTTTTATAGGCCGAATAATCCCTAGGGGTTTTATAACTTTCGGCCCAAGATACGGCCGATATCGTAGGAATTCGGAATTATCCTAACCGATTTAAATAAGTAAAGCATATCTCTTATTTGATTAGGTTATCCTTTCTTAAAGATAACTTGTGAAAATACTACGGCCACGGACAGCGTGCTTAATGCCGCGACCCGTAGGTCAAGGAGGCCGTGACCGCGATGGTGCGTGGGCCGGAGGCCCTTTATCGACTACTAAACCCATAATAGTATAAGTAGGTCGGGTCGATCCATAGTATAGGTCATCATCAATTGTAGTTCTTTCTTAAAGTAATCTGTACTTGTCAATCTTTTTATTATAAATAAAAGAGTTAATTTCATAATTCGTCCCTAATGTTTATCGGGTATAACGGATTTAGTCCCTCCGAAACTTTTTTCCCGGATCCTCTCCCTGTGGTTTCGACCCGTCTCGGGTTTGGTCCCTTGATGGATATTTCTGTTAGTTTGACCGTTAAGTTGGTCATGTGACATGCACATAGAAGGGTAATTATGACTTTTTGCATATTTTTACTCTATAATCTCTCCCACTCTCATCTTCTCTCCTTTATATTCTTACTCTTTGTAAAATTTTCATAACCACCATTTCAACACCCACCTTCACCTAAAACACCAGCCATCACCTCCAGCCACACCCCCGCCACCACCTCCATCCACCACCCCGCCAACACATCCGGCCATCCACATCGTTACCACCACCTTCAGCCACCCCCAACGCCTCCAACCCCCATCCATAATATACAAAAATACAAATACTCTAATATCAATAAAAAATACTTCAATTTACAAATTACCCAAATATTCATTCACTCAGATTTATTTCCAAAAACAACAAAATTACAAATATCAACTCTAATTTACAAATACCATGAATCAATCATAATTTGTGGGCGGCGTGGTGTGTGCGTTATCTGAGGTTAGATCTGGTGCGTGGTGGCGAGCAGATCTAGGTAAGATCTATGGCGCGTGGTGGTGGCGTCGTGGGTGCTGGTGGCGTAGGGATGTGGTTGTGATTAATAAGATGGTTGATGTTTGTGTTGATGCTTGGGATGTTGAAGCTGGAAGATTTGTTGTATTGATCCTTGTAGTGTTGATTAAAAGTAGTAGATGTTATGTAAAATCAAGATATTTGTAAAAAAATTTGTTCTTGTAAGATCTGGATAAATGATATCTAGCTAAAATTTCAAATGAAAGATATATAGTATCTGTATCTTATCAGTTTCCAAAAGAAAGAAAGAAAAAAAGAACACCTAATGTCAAGCCACATGAATGATTTCTAAATTATTTTAATAATAATAATAATAATAATAATAATTATTATTAAAATAGTAATAGTACAAGGGTAGTTTGGTCATTTTACCTCTTTACACAGTCAAACTAACAGAAATATCCGTCAAGGGACCAAACCTGATACGGGTCAAAACCACAGGGAGAGGATCCGTTAAAATAGTTTGGCAGGGACGATTTCCGTTAAACCCGACAAACTATAAGGACGATTTATGCAATTAACTCTAAATAAAATGTCGCAATCAAAATCTTGGACTAGATATACAGCTAATTTTGTATTCACATAACTTTACTATGTACAGTAAATTTTAGCTAAATATCGGCATACATAAATAACACAATCTCAGCTAGTAACCACAGTCACTACCAACACTGATCCGTTTCCCATCTCCGGCCACTATAACCTGAGTATCCAACAGTCATTTTGGGTCTAACGAACAAAGTGCGATCATAATCAGCTCGTTTTCCAGGATCAGATAACGTAGCATAAGCAGAATGCACTTTCATGAACTCGTCTGCTGAAGAATCATGACTACCTACATCTGGATGGTATATTCTTGCTAGCTTCCTGTACGCGGCCTTGATCTCGCCTTTATCTGCTCCCATTTGAATACCGAGCACTTCGTAAAGTGACGAAGGTGTGGATGATCTTGTTGTGTTTAATGTGGCTGTTGCGAAATGTGCTGAAACTGCTCTATGTGAGTGTGGTTTGGTTGTCAAGTTTGGAGGTGTGAATAAGCATGATGAAGATGAAAATGCCATTGATTTGATAAGCGGGAATGGGCGAGTTTTTTTATTCTGTTAAGGTATTTAAGTAGAGCGAGCCTTTAACTCAGATGTGCACGACTTAAAAAAATTGCAGAAGTCTTTGTTATTATGGAGGATGTGTGATTTTATAAAAAAGTTTGTGATGATTTTGGTAAAATGGATTTGATTTTGAGGTTTATATAGAGATTCGAATTGAAGAAAATTGGTTAAAGGTTATCCATATATTTATGAGGAAATGGTTTAGATGGCAAATTGTGTGTGGTAGATAGTGATGTCGGTATAAGAATGAAATCGACTATTTAGTTTTCATGGTATTGGTTTTATAAGATAAGGAAAAAAAACATCTAGAAGTAATATTGAATGGTTTGAGATGCTCTGGCTGGTAGACAAGTTTATCCGAGTTTGAGCAAAACATATCTCAAATGTCGTAAGTTATACATGTCCTCTTAAAACGTCATTCGTATCTTCTCCTCTTTTTTTGTCTTTTTTTTATCTTTTTAATTATTTTTTAAATTTTTATAATTTTGTTTATATTATAAAACTGTGAAACTGAAAGTGCGGAATAAAAATTATAAAGTTTAACAAGTAAAAAGAATGAAACTGTCAAAAAATACGGAACAGAACCTGATATAAAACTGCGTTATACAGTGAAATGGGGATACAAAAAGAATCTTTTGTACCTTTTTAATACTTTTGAGTGGGTTAGGGGGTACCAATAGTAGCACCCATCTCAAATTTGACTTGACATAGTTTGGTTAGTTTCGAGCATTTTGTGTAACAATGTAAATCTTCTGAGCTGGGATCATGAGTAACTTTAGAGACTTAACTTCAAAGGTGCATGGGTCTCGGAAAAATGTGCAAGGAATGCGGTCGTAATAAGCATTCATTTAAATAAGGTAACATTTTATTAATTTTGCATATAAACTTATAATATTAAACATATATAAGGTCACATAATTTAAGTTAAATGCAAAAATAAATTTAGTTTATGTTAGTGCAAAAACCGTGTATGGGGGTGAATATGGGTCTATATCATTTATTGGGCTGGGCCAATAAGTGGGTTGTGACGTAGATCTTGCACTAATTCAAGTAATAAAGAGGTAATCTGCACAAATGAGAGTAAACCGTTAGCCTTACCGTAGGGCGGACCCCGCGATTAAGCTCCGACGTGAGAGTAAGTATACATGTTTGTCAGAGAATGTCAGAGTATGTGTGTATTAATGATTAGACAGAATGTACCTTTTTGGGGTGTGAAATGACCCCTATTTATAGGCAAGCCCAATACTAGGGTTCCCTAGTATTTCACTTGTAACTGTTGGTGGCCGGAGTGGGTCCCTTGTCGGGCAAGGGTCCACGTGTAATCGTGTTTGCGGACGCGAGTGTTCTTCCGCGGTCATTGTTTATCCGCGGAGATGCAGCAGGTGCGGCTTTGGAGATACTCACGTGCGTCTTTGGAATATCCAGAGCATGACCCTTGTCAGGCTTAGCAGTCCAGCTATTTGTTGTATTGGGTCTGGGCCCATATGCGTATATTATGAACTAAGCCCAGTAAGCTTGGTGCTCATACTATACGTCATCAAGTCCCCCCAGTCTAGTTTGCTTACTGTACGCGGTACAATCATAGCGTGCGGTGAGCGTTGCTAGACTTAAAGTTCCGTGATCAAATTTTCGTTTATTCCTGCCCTGTTCCGCGTCCTTTGTACCGTTTTGGCAGTTTGTCGTTGGTGACGTGGACTCTTCGTGTCCCTTTATCTTCTGCATGATTTGACCGCCTGGGTCCCATATCCAGCTGTTATCATCATCTTTTTACTCTATCTTTGCACCGTTGATTGGGAAGTATCTTGGCACGCGTCAACATCCTACCGTCTCTTGACTTAAATATACCATGGGTATAAATAGTCGATTCATGCCTTACCGTTTCTTTTTTCATCTCTTTTATTCTTCTACCATTGTTGATAAATTCTAAGGTTTTCTTAGTTGCACAGCCTCTCTTATTCTATCAGTTCGTTTTTATTCAGGTTAATCTCTTTGCTTCTCTTTTATTATGGGCAGTATTACATCTATCAAATGTGTTCTTACACAAGAACATCTTGATGCCATTTGTGCCAAATATTTTGTTCCCGAGGAAGTTCATCCTCAACTACCAAGCTCTGATGCCACTATGCATGAAAGACCAACTGGTAAAATTGGAATGTACACCTGATTATTCGATTATGCCAACTACCGTATTCCATTTTCTACCTTCTTCGTGTCTGTTCTCACCCATTTCCGCATTCCGTTTTCCCAATTATCCGTGTTTGGATCTGCCAAGGTTTCTCATTTTGAAATCTTGTGCCGCGTTTGCAATATTGAACCTGATGTTAGTCTGTTCCGCTACTTTTATACGCACAATTATAAAAATGGATGGTTTGGGTTCACTAAACGCCCGAACGTCCGTGCTTGTTATTCCAAGAATTTAGATTCCGTGAAGAATTGGAATGATCATTTTTTTCTTGGTTGATGAGTTTGTGGTTCCTGCTAATGCTCGGTTTAGCTAGTTTTCGGGTTCCAATATTGTCAAAGATCGAGCTCCTGCTCCCTCTGAATATAATGTGGAGCATGTTAATACCCTTATTGTTCAAGCCTCTCCGTTCCTTAGGTTCCCAGAAGAATTTCTTTGCTGGGTTGGCATAAGCCGTAATTACCTTTTGAATAAAGATACTTATCCCCGCTTTGAGTATGAGAACGAAGAGGGTGGGTTCTATTTTCCGCACGCACTTTGATTATTGTTTATGCTTTTCCTATTTTTCTTGTTTCCTTACCCTTTTTCCCTGTTGTCTTTTGCAACGATGGATTTGAATGCCTTTATCCGTACTGCTGATCCCTGTAAGGTGAGGATTGTTGAAAGAGCCAGAGCTAAAAATGAAAGGCCTATTGTCACGGTGGCCAAACACCGCACCGTGACCCTACTACCGACCTTCGTAGTTCGTTCCTCCAGAGAGTTGTCGGCTAGTGTGGAGAGGGAATTTGCTGGAGATGCAAGTGCTGGTGATGGTGGGGATCAAGGGTTTAATTCCGTTGGTGGTCAGGATGATGTTGAGCCCTCCGTGCCTGTTACTGATCCTGTGGGTACTGAAATTCCTAGGCCCAAGCGTTCAAAGAAGAAGAGAGCAACTCGTGAAAGTGAAAGAATGCCTGCCGCTTCCCATCCACCCAAAAGATTAAGAGCTGATTATGGGACTACTGGTGGTTCCGCTACTGGAGGTAAGTCTCCTAGTGTTCTTAACAGGTTGCTCCAAGATTCTCGATTAACGGTAGAACAGGGTGTTCCAGCTCTTCCTACCTTACCCTTTATTACTTCCTCCGTGACAGCTTCACCTTTGGAGGAGGGCGGAGACCGTACTGACTCCGTGACTGGCCCATCCTTGCGAACTATAGGTCCCTCCGCAAGGTTCGTAGTCCTCTCTGATTCTTCTCATCACTCAGGCGCTAAATCTGCGGATCCTGAAGTTGATTCTCTTGTCAGGTCTGCTGCTCCGGTTATGACTGAGGCTACCACTGTTGCTACTGTTGCTACCACAGTTGCTATTCCTGCTGATGTTAGCAAAGATAAGAGTGCGCCGCATCCGTCCATTTTTGGTTCTTCTAGCTCATCTGAGAAGACGGATCGTACTCTTAGTCTTTTTACAGGGAGGTCAGGTAGTGGCTTTGATGCCGGGAGCATTCGTGCGGAAGAGGCTATAGGTGCTGGCTCGGAGGAAATCTATGTTCCTGAGTGGACGGTGACCAAGGGTTTTGAGCTGAATGATGGGCGTTTGTGTGCCAATATGATTGATCACTTCACTCCTCCTGCCTTCTTCAAGACTGTCCGCGGAATGGAGCATGAGCAATTATTTACTGAGTTCAATGTATCAGCCGCACGCAATTTGAGTTTGAGCTCCGAGGTGAGGATGCGTGCGGAGTATAATATTTTGGAGAAGAGGAAATGGAGATCTCTTGCGGAGGAGAAAGATATTTTGTTGGAGGCGAAAGACAAGGAGATTGAAGACTTTATTTTTTTATTTTTATTTTGTATTTCAAATTTTCTATATATATAATTTTTTTATTTTTTTTTTTTTGTTTTATTTTCTTTTTATTATAATTTTATTATTATTTTTTTTTATATTTAAATTTTTTAATTTTTTTTTTTATTGTTATTTTTTAAATTTTTTCTTTTCTTTTTTTACTCTTTTATTTTTTTATTTTTTTTGATTCTAACGCTCGGTTTAGTTGGTTTTCGGGTTCCAATATTGTCAAAGATCGAGCTCCTGCTCCCTCTGAATATAATGCGGAGCATGCTAATACTCTTATTGCTCAAGCCTCTCCGTTCCTTAGGTTCCCGGAAGAATTTCTTTGCTGGGTTGGCATAAGCCGTAATTACCTTTTGAATAAAACTACATATCCCCGCTTTGAGTATGAGAACGGAGAGGGTAATCCCCCTTTACCAAAAAAAGCACAATAGCAAAATGTAAACATTTTCATGCAATCAGAAGACCTAGCAATATGTAACAATATGTAACAAGCCAATATCAAGTTAAATACATAAATAACACTGTACTAGTTAGGTTCCTTTATCTACTAAAAACATTAATTGGCAATTTCAATCCAGTTACTTGCATAGACGTACCTAATATATTTTACTCACAAGAAATAGATTCTAAATACTATAATATTAATGATCAAGTCTGGCAAATCAATTCCGAGTATATGTATAAATTAAGAACTGACAAGCAAAAACTGATTACGATCTACACATTAAAAAAATCGAATAAAACCTGTTATTGATTTTGCAGATACTACGACCACCACTCACACATCCCAACGGAGACAAACCGCAACCACCACAACTTGACAAATCGGTTTTATAGATCGAAAGTTTTGGGTTTCGTGTTCATAGATCAATTCGGTTAAGGGTTATGAATGAGTTAGCAGGAGAAATTTTGGGGAAGGAGACAGCATAGTTTTTTTAGGTTTAAGCAAATCATTAAACTCGCTGTTAAAATGGACGGTTTTAAAAAGTATATAATTGTGATATTCTTTAATTACCCTTACATTAGTTACATAAATCTACTTTTATCTTTTAGTTATTTACATAAATGGCCCATTCATTTTTAACCATTGATCAACTCATCTAACGGTGTACACGAGTTCTCGCAGTTCTCGCACTAATATTGGTGCTGAAAATAAAGTCTCACTATATATATATATTGTTTGGACGTTGCCGCGAAGGAAATGATGACGGATTTCGAAGAGTCTTCTATCCTAAGATAGATGGATAAAGTTCGATCCTTATTATGTATGAGGTGAGCATACGATAAAACATTGTGACATTCCTATAGGGATGGAAAGGACTAACGAAAGTGAATGTACTTAGTCTCAAGGTGTGTATATTAAAGAGGCTACGAATCACTTATGTAGAAACTCGTAAGACCTTGTCACTCGAAGGTTGATATTAGCTTTTAGCTTTTGGAAGAGCGTTTTAACATATGTTGTTAAAAGACTTGAATATGAATTTTCGGATATAACTTTTAACGTTTGCGATCGCAAGTTAAAATTACTTGAATATTTCGGACGAAGTATTTAAGTTGTCAAACCTACTTAGAGGTGTATTAGATTTGTATCTAACCATCTCTTGACAAAAGAGTGGATTAATTGGTAGGAAACGAGATGATGAATATGGAAGTGTGTGCATGGAGACTCTAGGAGATTTAAGGCCATTTTGCGACTATTATGACCTATTGGATTGTGATAGTAAAGGCCGCGTGTAAAAAGGGTATAAATTCTAGTGTCAAGAAATATATACCTAGATGCATAAGACACATAGATTTAAGCATGTAGGACTATTCAAGCATGCAACAACACAATAACCATAGAGATTAATAAGTAAGACTATATGACATCTAAAAAAATATCGTGATAAGCATACCTAATTCGTTATGCATTAAACCGACATAGTGTAGGTGCACAATTAACACGCAAGTCATGTAAAACGACGCATAATAAACATGATTACTTTAAACGTAAACATCATGTAAAACATGTTAACATTTAGCATTTAAGAGCATTTATTATTTAGATAAATTAAGAAATATTATATCAGAACTGTTTGCCAAAGACAAAACCTTTATAATAAATATGCATTCAATAACCAAGCAAATAATCGTTGATAATCACGAAGACATATAATCGTAACACATAGGAATAAGTTATCATATTGAAACTTCAAAACACATATGTGAGATGTCATGAATCTAGAATGTTTAATAAAATCCTAGTTGCTACTTGTTTAATGAGAAATTCTAATGAAAGACAAATTTCATCAAAGTAAACTAACTTTAGTTACTACTTGTTTATTTATTTTAAATTTACCTATCGAAGTATAGCAAAGATAAAATATTGTTGGTTCTCTAATACTTCGCCTAATATGACTCAAACAACCATGTTTTTATGATGGTAGATCTAGATGATATATTTTACACATAATCCTAATAGAGATGTGTTGAATGCTTAGACTAGCGTAAGCAAGATGTTTTAATCTTTTGTTCAAGATCTATAGGTTGTTTGGTTTCTATGACATATTTATTGATTTAATGAATGTCTTATATTAAGTCATCTTACATGTGTAGTTGTCTCATGTAATTTTGACGTGTTTGGATTTTCAAAAGCCACGAGATGTGCTTATTTGTGACAATGAAGAATATGTTATATTGATAATGTTTTAAGAATGCTCCTTAGCATATCTTGTGAAATGAATCTCATCAAGGTTATTTACCTTAATTGAGTTTGTGATTCTATATGATTGAAATGAGACATATTGTAGTTTTAACCAAATATGCTTTTCTAAGCTGATAAAATTATCATTCTTATGAATGATATATAGCCTAATAAACAAGTATTCGAATGAATGAATTTTACTTGTTTATTGAATTGACACATATCGTGATAGATTATTTTTTAATTCTAATAGCTTATATTTTGAAAACAATATGTAGTGTATTATCTTGTAACACAACCATTCATGCTACGAAGAAAATAAAATGCATATGATATACATTATCCTTTATCACTCGTTTAATACGATAAGTTCATGAAGTTTTTAGACATAATGTTTCCTAAACATCATGTTGTCCTAGGTGGATGAATAAGATTATTATTTTATAATTTAGCAAAATGTGAATTTGAGCTTTGAGTTGTGCTTTCGAGTTGTGTGAGCAAAGTTTACATATGTTGTTTGTTTGCTCGTGTTTGGTTTTTCGAAAATGACACATTTACTAATTGCATTGCAATGTAAATTGCTTGAATATTTCGGACGTAACATCCAAGTCGTCAATCCTATTTCATTGTGTATTTTATGCATCTTATTAAACATATTAGTCTAATATTAGGAACACAACGATTGGACAAGTAGACTCAATATGACATCATCAACACAAGTGTGAGTTATGATCCGGTGCATATTCTTTTCATCTAGAAAAGGATGTAATTATTTTCATATCAATCTAGTGTGATTGAGTATGTAGATTCAAGATAATATCTTTGTTATATTTTGATATAATCTTGAAACTAAACAAATAAGAATCCGATTTTATGTCCATACTCGAAAACTTGTCAATTAAATTCGATAAAGATATCAATCATAATTTGAATAATGAATCGATATATACTCGAAATCTTTCTTGACCCTCACGAACACTCATTTAAAAGAAAATAAATAAATATTTTCATAGTGTGTTCCATTGATCCTAAGACTAGTCGTGAGTGTGCGGTTAATGAATAATGACAAGTTAACTTATTACTTCAAGATTGTCATATACTTTGTTTGTGCGAAAAAACTATTTATTGTTACGGACAATGTGCATAGTTTTCGAAAATTCGTTATTATACAAAACACAGCTCTTGTAGAATGCTTATATAATAGAATTATGTGTGTGTATATTGGATCAATGCAACCACACGCAAAGTTTGAAAATACATTTTCTTTTACTTAAATACTAATGAATTGAAATGATCCATTTTCTCTTGCTTAAACAACCTAAGGTCAAACAAGGTAAGTTGTTAAAAAGATTTAAATGTGTTGTTGGAAATAAATTAAACCGTTGGAAATATTTAGGTGACGAGTTTTAACACATTCTCCAATATACTTAACAAATTGTTGAACTCTTATTCTTAAATATAATATCATACTCGATAAGATTTACAAGATGTTTATGTAACATTTGTAAATTGAGTGATCTATGCTTATATGTAATGCAAAGACAATTTCACAACTTAGTACAAGAAATCTAGCATAAGTTTTACTAGTGCATTCTTATGAGTACTAATAATGAACAACTTACAAGACATATATTACACATACGTTTCTAGATAGCTTAACTACAAAATGTGACAATGGCATAAAAGTTTACCTAACTATATTAAAACACACACACAAGAAATAAACATATAGTATAACACACAAAAGTACTTGTCGTCGTTTTGTGTAATAGATACAACAATGTATACTTAGCTCGGTTTTGTTAGAAAACGAACTAGTTTCCTCCCCATTTAAAAAAATTAACCAAGTTTAATATTTTTGAAAAGCTAATTACACCATTTTTTTAAATATATACCGACTAGAAATTTCCGACTCGAAAGGAAAAGATAGAAAACAAATTTTACGTTAGAACGAAACTCAATGTTTTGAACAATAAGTTGTATTTTATATTTGTGACCGGCTTAGGTTTATTTTCAATACTTGTAAGTATTCTTATATGAAAGTAGACTCAATTATCTTTAAAATGGCGGGTGGCATGACTTCTATGGACTTACGGTTGATTTTATATGAATTTTTAAAGTTTACAAAAAACTGCCGAAACAGTCAGGTGGACCCCTTGGGAGATAAGGGGGCCGTCCAGGGAGATCAGGAGGACAGCACCTGATACACAAATTCGTCATTTTTTTTACAAAATTATTTTTACTTCAAGCTAGTATACCAAGTGTATTTAACAACAAAACTAATACAAGTCAAGCAACAAAACACTTTTCATATTAATCCCCCCTCATGGGTAGTTTGATACATGGATCATACTCCATTTTTAAAACCATTTGTTTTGAAAATTAAAGCGACGTGGCTCTGATACCAATTGTGGAAACCGTAGAGGGGGTGAATACGTTAAGATGTTTTGTATCAAATTATTGATCAAGTTAGACGTAATATGAGAAGTGTGAATAATACATCTATATCCACTACAGCATGTCATAGCAATATACAGACAATCACAATATTAACTTCTATCCATGACACAATCATCATCCAAACAATATAAGTAACGATCCACACACATATAGATATAATGCAAATATAAATGTAAGGCGATAACGTAAATAAAGATGTAAAGCGAAAGGTAAAAGAATGTGCAAACCGAACACGATGATTTATAGCGGTTCGGTCACGAAGCTCCTTTTCGTCCTACTCCACTCCCCGGGTATCCAACTCGAGAGTTACTTCACTAGTCAACAAGCTCCCTTTAGGCGGATAAAATCGTACACACGTAGCTTACACCAATTTCTAACACTAAGCCAAATGTCGAGTTCGAATCTTAGCTAGAACATATCTATCACTCACACTTGTATTTTGAGGCCTAAAATACTAACCGCTCTCACAAGTATTTACTTACCTAGATACATACACGATCTACTCGATCCAACTAATAAATAAGTTTGGAAGACATTGACTCGATCTATACATCATGAATGTAACACATCTCACGAATGCACTAACTAAACTACATAACTTCGTATCTTGACGATAACGAGACTTTTTCTCTAGCACTTGAATGGATGGTTGATTGGATCACATTTAAACAAACTTATAACAAGTTAAGTGATCAAAGAAAAGGGTTTGGAAGAAGGATTTAGATCTGAGAAAAACTGTATGCAAAGAGGTGGAAAATTATGTGGGAATAGTCCATTATTTATAAGCAAAGTTGGGAGCAAAACCACATCGCCAGCCCCCTTATTTCTTTTGTCGCCCCCCTTAACAATCAGAGGGCCGCCCATATAAATCAGGGGGTGCCCACTTTATAGATGCTCCTGATTTTGTCCTTTTGTGAAGAAATATTTTCTAGGGTAGGTTTTTCTATTTGTAGGGGAAAAACCTAACTTCAAATTTATGTTTGAATTGAAACATTTCTTACAATTACAAAATTATTTTGCTTAATCATTTTTGTAAAAAGGTTTTGTTACATTTATAAAAATGTAAAGTTTAGAAAAAAAAATATTTCTTTGATCATCTAACAAATTTAAAGTTTGTTTGTTCATACCTGTAGTGATTTACGTCGGGTACAAACTTATATTTGTTGTTGAAGCAGACTTGATACGTCGAGAGATGTTGACGTATGAATGCATTGATGATTTGTGATTACGAGTAACTTAAGCAATTTACGTTATGTGTTATAAGTTACATGTTTGTCATCATCAAAACACAAAGAAGATGTATCACTACAAGAAAAAAGTCTTTTAATGACACACAAAAAGTGTCAAAAAATGTTTAAAAAAGTGTCACTAAAAGAGTTTTTCTTTCACCTTCACTTTTAAGAAGTGTCATTAAAAGCTCAGGCGGTAAAAGTATATAGTGACACTGTTTTGTGACACTTACAGTGAGTGTGGAATTGAACATGTGACACCATGTTGGCATGACCCACCTCTCCGTTTTTGCAGCTGCCTGGAAAATTTTCAAGTGATCTTCAGGATCTTCGCTTTCGTTATATGTTTTCACATGACTTGGCATTCGTGTTTTTGGGAAATCGAAGTGACAGACTCGAGACGTAAACGGATCAGTCTCGGCACATACCCAAGGTTGGGAGAGATCATCATCTTCAACACTGGATTTTTTCCTTCGTAATTTAGACTTCCAATGCCAGCCTTCACTATCTTCACTTTTAGAGTAATTTTCCGTATACCTTGAGCTTTCCTGACGGCCATCGGAATGCACGGAGGTACTCTGTCATCTGCTTCCGAGTCTCTTGAACACGGTGCTCTCCCTTCTTTCCTTATTCTTGTATTCATGCCGTGGCGATCTTGACCTTTCGCGCCTCAACCTAGTGAAGACACTAGGATTGTGACGCGGGCTACGAGAGCGTCTCTGTCTTCTTGGTGATATTGTCCTGGACTCAGAATACGCCGATTCTTGTGCCTTAGTGCTCTTCTTCCGGGCGTCGCCAAAGTCGAGCCTTGCTTTTACTTCCTCCAGCTTTTCTTTCTTTCTCTTCTCATACTCATACTTATCCGCCATGATTGGTAGTAGTTTCTCATAGTGCTTTTCGCAGAACTCTTCGAGATCTACAGCGGATGTAGTTCTCGCGGAGCCCTGGGGGTTTGTATGTCCTTCCCTATCGTATTCTGCACATCAGACCTGGGATGGCTAGGGGTAGGTTGTCCGTGATTGCTCATGGTGAGTATTTTCAAGGAACGCAGTTATATCGGTCCCACGGATGGCGCCAACTTGTTAGTACAAAAACCGTGTATGGGGGTGAATATGGGTCTATATCATTTATTGGGTTGGGCCAATAAATGGGTTGTGACGTAGATCTTGCACTAATCCAAGTGATGAAGAGATATATGACAAATGAGGTACAACGCTTAGCCTTACCGCAGGGCGGACCCCGCGATTAAGCTCCGGGTAAAAGTAAGACTATCACTTACACTTTGTAAAAAGTGTGGGTAAAAGTAAGACTATCACTTACACTTTGTAAAAAATGTGGGTAAAAGTAAGACTATTACTTACACTTTTTAAAAAGTGTGAGTAAAAATAAGACTATTACTTACATTTTATGTAAAGTGTGGGTAAAAATTAGACTTTTGCTCATATTTTTTAAAAAGTGTGAGCAAAACTAAACTATTGCTTACACTTTTTAGAAAAGTGTAAGTAAACATGTACTTTTACTTACACTTTTTTTTGTGTGTCATTAAAAGTTGTGTCACTAAATGCCCCTTTTTTTGTAGTGTATAGATTAAATATCATAATATTTGCACTACCAATTCCCATAATGACGCCATATTTTAGAATCCTAACAGTGATATACTGACCATTTGTATTAACCGCATTTGAAATGGTACGCCTTTTTAAGGCGCGAATTTCACGTTCACTAAATTCTTCGTTTCCATAGATCATATATGTTGTGTCTTCTTTACTTTCATCCTCATGTACGTCTATTTCTTTCTCTAACGTATTCTCTTCAAATACTGGCTCTTTCCTTTCATCCTCATGTTCTTTCGTTAACGTATAAAATCAAGCATAACATATTTAGAATGTTGTAAATGCTCTTTTTTGAGTATTCGTTTGTCTAAGTTTGCCTATTTTACGAAGAGTAATTTATATAAGTACGACATTCTGGACATAAACAAATGAAACATACATAAACGAATATGTAACCGGACGTTCACGAACGTAGATGAACGAATGAGACTTGTGTTCATGTTCGTTAATTTAATTAAACGAACACAAAAATTTGTTCATATCCATTTAATTTACAAATAAACGATCATAAATGATCTTTTAATGTAAAGTTCACTGAATGTTTGATTTGTTTGAGGCCATAAAAATCAACATATTTTTTTCTTTTTGTTCTCTTTTATTAGAGTTCAAGAAAAATTGTTCGCTCGATCACCTCCAATCCTGGTTCATGTACGTAGTAATTAATGGCTAAAGAATACGAACGGGGGATAAGCTCCATGCTGCATGTGCTTAATTTACACTGTGTTGTGCATGAACATTGCTGGATGGTGTTTTTTGTATATTGTTAGTGTTATTATTAATGTATAAAGTAAACAAAATAATATCAAAATAAGAAACCGCGCGATACAGGTTTATACCAAATGAGAATTTTAAATGTTGAATTTTTATAAGTGGCGTTAACCCATGTAGCTTTTACCAACTTTTGAAAAAAAACAAACTTTAGCTTGGAAAGTTTATGAGACATATGAACCTCTCGATCCGTTTTTGAAGATACTCCCAAATACTTTAGTACTCCATTATGAGAATTCAATCATTCATCAACTCTCCAATGATCGTTTGACCAGGAGTTTAGTTGGTGATATACCATGGGAATATTAGGTCTTCATTTGGTTATGACGAAGTCACTAAAAAAAACAAAAATGATAAATGGAGTTGTGGTTACAGTGAGATTCGTTTAAGAGAAAACCATGGTGGAGCTTAATGTCATAATATTACAAATATTATGTTTGTATAATTAATCTAATTGAAGCAGGGCCGTCTTTAAATTTCTAAAAAAATTTAGAACCATGGGCGAAATTACATAATGAGACATTTTGAGAAGAAGTGTTATATATAAAATGACATTGTTTATAAAATATAATGCATATTAGTTATTTAAATGTTTAACATATTGTTAAAATTACAAATTTAAGGGCCCCTAAAATTTTTGAGGCCCTGTGCGGTCGCCCACCCCGCACACCCTCAAAACCGGCCCTGAATTGATAAATGGTTGGAATTCATTAACATAATTCATTGAAGAAACATAAAATGGAGATGATATTTAGAAAGTTTGCGAACTTACTTCTCGAAAATAAACATGAAATTTGATAATTTAGCCCACTGATTTTGTAAGAAGATCCCTGAAAAGAAGATCCCTGAAAAGGCGCTGATATTTAATAATTTAGTTTCTAGTTCTTTTTATTGGTGTAAATTCAGATGTAAAGCGTCGTTCAAGTGGGACGATTGGCTTAAGAACCCTTATATTGTTCTTGTTTGATCTAGCTCCTTGCTAGTGTTTTAATAAATCGCCGTTCAAAAAAAAAAGAAAATAAACATGAAATGCATCTTTTTTATAATAAAGGATGTTATTTTGGAAATATGAACGTAACAAAAATGATATCCCCACAAAAGGTATACGATCTCAATCAACCTCACTAGGTAGATTTTGGGTTGGATTGATAAATGGTTGGAATTCATTAACAAAATAGCCCACTGATTTTTTATTTTTTTTTAACCTTCATCCTTTTTTTTATCTATTGTTTATGGTATAAATAGTTTTTTATCAGTTTTTCTTTCGTATTTTTTGTTAGTTTAATATTTTTGATTTGTCATTCTTTATATTTTTTTCGCACTTTTTGTTTTCTAGTCTTTTAATAAAAGCAAAAAAAGTAAAAGAAAAACACAAAAGCATAGAAAGGTATTTGCATCACTTTAAAAGGGTATTAATAACGAGAAACACTATATCAACACAAATTTAATAAAAAATCTCTACAAAATGAATTGTTCATATTTTGATGAGTTTAATCAAAAAGAAAATACAAAAATTAAAGCATAAAACATCAATCAAACATAAACAAGTCATATTTTATAAATATTCTTTTATAAAATATGTCAGTATAGCGTTTCTCATTAATAACCAACCTAATATCATATTAAAAGATATAACAAGATATTGTGTTGTGCTGACACAAATATATAATCAAATTATTTTGGAGATTTATGTTTTTGGTAATAGTTTTTTTATGACAACAATTTTACGTTTTAAGTGTTAAGATCTCGATCATGCTTTTGAGATCTTACGATTTTACAAACAGCAAAGTAAAAACGATTCGGATCTTACATACGATCTTTACAAGTTTAAGATCTTATAGGATCTCGATCTTTACCATATGATCTTAAGATCTAATCCGATCAGATCTTACTTTTCTCGAACCTCAAACTAAAAAAGCTACAAATTTATAGATTTTGTTTTGTATAATTAAAGAAAAGCATGTTAATCTTCTTAAATATTTCATAAACATAATTTTTGACAACATTTTTTTGAAATAGTATTTTGTGTTAATGATATATAAAAATTTGCACATTTGTATAATATTACAAAAAACTATTAAGAAAATGATATTATAGTATTATCTTAAGATCTCGATCCTACAAAGGCGAAAACGATTTTGAATAAGATCCCGATCTTAAAAACCCTGGTTATTGTAACCTTTTCCTTGTAAAAGGGTTTGAATGAATTGCAAATTAAATGTTTTTATCTTTGCATTTAACTTATTTATTAAGAAAGCGATTTGAACTTTATCTTAAACTAAGATTAAAGTATTTATTAACTTGATTTTTCGACCTTGCTACTCTATATTATTTATCCAACTAATAAAATGAGGGAAAGCGGGTTGCATAAAGCTGGTTTCATTAAAGTATCTCCGACCCGGGTTGCATTAAATGTTATTCCGACTCGGGTTTCATTAAATGTTATTTGGACTCGGTTTGGATACCCACTTAGTTTATTATACAACCCAACCCGAGCGGTATTTACCCCTAACACACATTGCTATGTGTTTGCTCCTCCTTCCTCCCTCTCACATCTTCACTTCACTTGCCCCTCTTAGTCCATACACCTGTCTCTCTACCTGTCTCTCTACTCTCATAAAACCACTAAACCAAAAAAGCCCTCTCATAAAACCAATAAACCAGATGAGGCATATGAGGCTTAAGATGAGGCAGATGCGGTGGTGGTGTAGCAACTGTAAAATTGAATCTTTTTTATGGTAGGTTTCTATATTAAATTTGTTACATCAAATTGATTCTACATAAACATGATTTTAGGTTTCTTTTCTGAGTTTTGATTTTATTGATGATGGTTATTGTTTATTGATTTTTGTTACGGGTTTTTTGTATTTGGGTTTGCTTATTTGTAACTGCAAACACATCAACAAATTGCAACCACCAATTTGTAATTGTAAGGTATGCATTAAGCCTAATTTTTA
>BQNB010134683.1:0-13791 GCA_026074375.1 Tanacetum coccineum | reverse complement strand
CGTTAACTAAACTCACTTTATTTTGGTGTCAACACACAACTTGACGCACCCCGGCTGATGGACAGCCAAACACACCCTTTGCTGCCAAGACTCAAAACAAACACCCCCTTGGTGTAACCCCAACCTGACGCACCCTTCTTTGGGTCTACTCGAACCCACAACCCGGCTGTCCCCGTGGCTGTCCCGGCTTCGAGACCCAAACAAACACACCCTAGTGGTTATAACCTAAACCAAACGCTATTTCCCCGGCTGTCCCAAGCCTAGCCCGACACCCCTTGTCCCGGCTGCCTACCCGACTCCAAACGCACCCTTATTATAAACAAACTAACCCGACCCGGCTGTTTTACAGCCCAACCAACGCACCCTCGTCGGCTGTGGTCCCAAACCAACGCACCCTCGTCGGCTGTTACCACAAACCCGACGTAAACCCCCCCCTGCGGCTAAACCCGAACCAAAACGCACCCTTCTTGGTTGTTTAGAAAACAACCCACACTTGTGCGTGATATTAACAAAACCAAACGCCCCTTGGTTGTTTTATGACCATAACCCGAACCCACCCACACCTTTTTCTTTATAAACCAAACCAAACACCCTGGTTGGTTTTTCTGTCGAGCCCAAAACGCACCCCGGGCTGCGGCTGTGGTGTTGATGATGGCGGTTTTATGATGATGATGATGATGTAGATGGTGTTATGGTGGTGGGGAGTCGGCTGTGGTAGTGGTTCGTGGTGATTTTAGGCGCGTGGTGGAGAGTGTTATAGGGGATCGAGTAGATCCACTCATGGGGAACATCTTTGGTCTTCGCCGGAAAAACCCGCCGGAAAAGTTTTCCGGCGGCGGCGAGTGGTGGCCGGCGGTGGGAGGAACTCGCCGGAGAAGATGAGTGGAGAGGGAGAGAAATGTGAAATGTGTGTGTGTATGTATAGAGATGAAATGAATTAAGTGTATAAGAATTTTATATATATATAAAATTAAAGTGACAAGTTTAATAAGTTGAGGGTTTAAAGCGTAACATTTTTATTATACTTTTTGATAAAAGCGGTTCGGGACTCATTTGAGTGACTTAACGGATGATTCAACTCTCGAAACTTGCGCCATTGTTTTTCAAATCATTTTTCTGATAAAAATGAGTATTTATTTGATAATATTTCATAAATATTTTATAACATTTAATAAAATATCTGTTATTCATTTTGTGAACCGGTTTCGTCTTGTCCGAAATAAAATTGGATTTCAACTCGAATAGTCGCGTTTTCAAAAACGCTTTTAATTAAAAATGATGAATAATTTATTTAATATTTTTATTAAATAAATACTGATAATTAAAAACAAATTTAATTGTTTTGTGTGTCCGCGTTGTATATTGTTCGAATAATGTTTGCGGTGCTGTTTTAGCCCTTTTCGGCTCGTTTTCAGGTCTCGGGCAAAACTGAAAAGTTGACAGGAATATCATTTCACATCAAATTGCTTTAGAGTCCGAGTCGTGAAAACGTGATTTAGATGATCGTTCTTATAAGTCAAGTCAGACCCAAAAAGTCAAAGATTGACATCGTCATTCTAAATTCGAAAATTCTCGGATGTTACAGCTTAGCTATTTTTCAAGTAGGGGCGTTGATCGGTTCGGTTAGTCCGGTTAAAATTTTTTTAGGTCAACCGTAAAACCAAACTGAACTAGAATTCAACCGAACCGAACCGAAAACCAAATTAGAATTTGGTTTGATTTTCGGCTTGACCTGAATTACCCGAATTAAAACATTTATTTAAAAAATATCTATACATATACATAGATATTTAGCAAAAAAAATTGATGACGTATAGTACGTATAACAGGCCTCTGGGCCTGGACTGTACTAACCACATGTGGACCCTGACCTTGGCCCAGATATGGCAACATTAATCAGCATTCAATGTGATTAGTTAACATCCAATCAGCATTAATGTGATTAGTCAACATCCAATCAGCATTAATGTGATTAGTCACCTATAAAAGGGGGTCCTCTGACACCCCAAAAGGTATGATTTCCTCACCATTCTTAATACACACACATACTACTGATAACTTGTGTTCTTACTCTTACGCCGGAGTCTAATCGTGGGTCCGTCCTACGGTAAGGCTAACGGTATACCTTTACTTGTGCAAGAAGTCATCCAATCACTTTGTTTAGTCCAAGATCTAACCCAAAGATGGCTTGCATGCCCGACCCAACAAGCAATCTTGAACCATCTCATACCCGGTTACCAATTTTGTACTAATAAGTTGGCACCATCCGTAGGATCTCGAATAAACTATGCTTCGTGTTCTCATATCATCGAAAAGCAAAAATCAATTCCGTTCCGAAAGTAGGTAAATCTAAAACCTTCGTATTTTTGTCTTTTACATACTGTACATTCTGCCATGCGTAAAAAATTGTTTTACCAAAACAATACACTTCATGTGATTTTTACAAATATCACCTCAGAAGCCACGATTTCTAGGCCTAACTCTTTAAATGTTGTCATGATTATGGAAACCCAATTAGGAATAAAATCATTATTTCTTTCACATAATAAATTGAGTGTCATTTGCATATTTATGCCACTTTGAATGCATTAACTACACAAAAATCTCAAGTACTGTTACTTGGATTGGCTCACTGGAATATTTGTGGCTAATAAGTCGAATTTAGTACATACATTAAAGGATAAAACAAATGCTTTCATGATCAGGCGGAAGTGGTGATAAATAATACTTGAAACTGCTTGTTTAGTGAAACTAGCCCGTCTAGCTGTATCACAACCTTTTTTTTGTCCAAATAAAATGTGCCCTTGCCCAAAGACCTATATTCTCAGGCACCCTTGATCAAAAGCCTATATTATTAGGCATGGTACAACTCATTATTTGGAAAAAGTAACCCTTGTTCAAAACATTTCGCTTATTTCTATGAGAATATAGTGGGTTCCATCGAGCCATACGAAATGATTAACTATTATCTATGCATGTTACTTATATGAAGTTCAACAATTATACAAATTTCGTCATGATCTGGGTACTTCAAAAATACAAAGAACAAGTAACAAAAATGCTCAACGCTTATTGTATATCAAAATTGGCTTACCATGCTCCATACTTTTCTTCCCGTCCAAATTGTATACAAAACAAAGTGACGAAGAAGTTAAAATGAACAAAATTATAATATTAAGTTTATGCACATATATTTGTGTGAGCTAAAAATAGGTATACCCTATTATTCTTAATTTTTGGTGCCATGCCTAATTTTGACAAAAGTCCCATCAGAAAAAATGAGAAGGGAGTATCACGTGATTTATTTGGGGTTAACAAAACGTTAGACTTTTACTCAAAAGCATTAAGAAAAATGTACCTTCACTCATTAAACTATTATCTTTATTGTACTTTTACTATTATTAAAGCACTTTTAAAGCTATACAAAAAGTCTTACAAATAAGTAAGCTGGCACATGAAAGTGTCATAGCTTCTTGATCTTTGAAGCTCCCTCACTAGCATCGGAAAGGTCGTGGATCTGGAGTCACGCACGTTGGCACGCTCCGGGAATAATAAGACCTCCGGTCACCCCTCATACTAATTTATCATATGCGTGTTCCGATCCTCTAAGCTGCCGATAACCGCTTGCAGGAACTTTTCTTATAGCGGTAACCACCATGAACTTTTCTTGATACCGCCACTATATGCATGCGCAGTTTCATGAGCTCCGGTCCCGTGCATGTGTTTTTTCTCTTTCTTAATAAAGAAGGCAGACGTCATCTAATTCACCTGAGAAAAACATGCTTAAAAGTGTCAACATTAAAGTTGGTGAGTTCATAGATTAGTTTAAATATAAATGTAATCCACTGTATCATCACAGTACCATGTAAAAATCCCAAAGATTTATAAAGAATGCATGACACATTTTATGTCACCAAAAGTACCAATCTTATCCCAAAGATTTATAAAGAATGCATAACACATTTTATGAACAAAATTGAGTCACTATATAAATTCCGTGACATTGCCCGCACTATATAAATTCCGTGCCCGCACTATATAAATTTCGTGCCATGTTGGGGAGGCCCGAAGGTCCCAACGATATAATCCGACATGTTATAACGTTCGTTCCCAGTGATAGCTAGTCACCCGAACGGGGGTTGTCAATCCCGAATAGATCTATTTTATATCATTCACGTGGACATCACGCTATAATGTTCGTTTACCAAGTGATCGCTAATCACCCGAACAGGGATCCACACCCGAATAGATCTATTTCATAACATTCGACTCACTCCTCCAAGTATGTACAGTTCATGACGCTGTGACGTAGTACTTGTTATGTATCCAATTTGTGGCAGTGATTACAATAATGCGTATATCTATACCCCGTACCGGTGTCCCCTCCAAGAACACCCGGGCAGTAATGTATAAATATGTACTCCCGTTACCTGTGTCCCCTCCAAGAACACCCGGGCAGTAATGTTATTGTTATCAGTTCAATCAGCCGAAGCTAATCCGAAATCATTTCAAATGTAAAGTATGCATTTGTGACCAAAAATGAAGTCAAATAATGTATCCCATAGCGAACTATGCAAATAAGTATGTAAACCAATTTGTAATTCAATCATGTAAATGCATTTGCAAATAAGCATGTTCTCCAACCCTAAAAAAAAATAAAAAATATATGTAAAACCAGTAAAACATGGGGCTATAAACTCACCTTGATCAAAATCCCTTAAAACAATCACATTGTTATAAGATAACCGAGTAAGTATAACGGGATTGTAGACAAGCATGTATCCCCATCGCGGGTTATAAAACTCAAAAATGAAAGCGAGGCTATGAACCACATGATTAAAGACACGATCAATTTAATCCAATTAATATCACACTGAATCTGCAACAGAGCTCGACCACGACCTATAATTATGATACGTTCGCTTATAACACATAATAAATACACCAACGATGCGTACATCGTATACCACAAATCATACATATTTTTATAGTACGTAGTTCATATATACATTGAGAGAAAATCCAGTTTGCGCACTTTAATCCTTAACCTTGTATATTTAATGTATATAATACTATTTTTCTGTCCAATATAATTATCTCTAATAATTTAAAAGAAAGTTACTATTTTTAGACCTTCCGTTTTTAGAACCGAATAATGATCTTAAAACTATTATTTTTAAATAATAATATAACCGACCTTTAGTTTTGACCCGCTATATCTCAACTTT
Organism: Tanacetum coccineum; assembly: GCA_026074375.1. Lineage (NCBI taxonomy): Eukaryota > Viridiplantae > Streptophyta > Magnoliopsida > Asterales > Asteraceae > Tanacetum > Tanacetum coccineum. Next base: position 8,563 of record BQNB010134683.1, on the reverse strand, counting down.
TAAAGCAGACAATCCTCGCGGTAAAGTAAAACGTCATTACGAACAACTTTCGTGTTTCGCCGGAAGGCTGAAACGGGCTCGAAAGTGCTCAAATCGTTTAATTAATAATCTGTCAGGTTTAATATATATTAAAATAACTTATTTTCTATTAAAGTGTATATTCCGATTTAGATCCAGTTTCTTCGTTATTGGGAGTTAGAAGTCCCGTTTTATGTCTAAACGTCCGGAAAAATATAATTTGTTATCTTTTGTAAACCAAAGTCTAACTTATCAAAGTCTCGAATTCCGAATCCCACATTCTATTTTTTGTTTTAAATTATCCGTTATATAAAGGCACTAAAGTCCATTTTTAGTCCAATTCTCGTCTAAAGCATATCTAATACTGCTTATACATTAATATAAGTCCCGTTTTAATATTTATTTCATATTTTAACTAGACCGCGCAAATTATAATATTTTTCATCACATCTTATATAAATCGATTAAATGAAACAATTTATATATTTTCGCGTTAACTAAACTCACTTTATTTCGGTGACAACACACTCAAACGCGACGCACCCCGGCTGATGGACAGCCAAACGCACCCTTGTGCGTGGCTGTTAAGCCAAACGCACCCTTAGGCTATTTTGACAGCCAAACGCACCCTTGTGCGTTTCTGTCTAAACCAAACACACCCTTTTGTGTTATAACCCAAACCAACCCTATTTCCCCGGCTGTCCCAACAGCCAACCCGGCTGTCCGGCTTCTTTTGTTGCAACCCAACCCGACAACCCCTCCCCCCCCCCCCGGCTGTCCCGGCTGCCAACCCGACCCAAACCAACAAACAAACACCCCTTGGTGTTATAAGACAAGCCAAACGCACCCTCGAGGTGTTGAACTCAACCCGAACCCACCCCCTTGGCTGTTATAAACCAAACCAAACGCACCCTTGTCGCGTGGTGGTCACAGCCAAACGCACCCTACGGCTGTGAACCCACAACCCGATGCACCCTTGTGGTTTATACACCAACCCAAACAAACCCACACCCGGGTTGTCCCCGCTGTCAAACCCAACCCGAACCAACCAAACAACCCTTCGGTGGTTGTTTTATACACGAACCAAACCCGGTAACCCAACCCCGACGCACCTTTTTGCTTTAACCCATAAAACAAACACCCCTTCGTTTCTATAACAAAACCAAGCGCACCCGTTTGGTGGTGGTGTTTTTAACAACCCAACGCATCCTTTTTTTTTTTGGGCTGTTAAACCAAACGAAATAAACACGCCCTTCGTGGCTTGTTATACGTGAAGCAAACGCACCCTTGGTGCTATGAAGGTGGCGGTGGCGAGGAGATGGAGGTGGTGACAGTGGGGTGGCAGAGGTGGCGCGTGGAGGAGAGTGGTGTAGGGGATCGGGTAGATCCGGAGGTGGGGAGTGTTTTTGGTGTTCGCCGGATATGTCCGCCGGAAAAGTTTTCCGGCGGCGGCGAGTGGTGGCCGGCGGCGGGGGAGCTCGCCGGAGAAGAAGGGTGGAGAGGGAGAGTGTGTATAAAGTGTGTGTGTTGTATAAAAGATGGAAATGAAATAAGTGTATAAATATATATATATATATATATATATATATATATATATATATATATATATATATATATATATATAAACTAAGTGACAAGTTATAATAGTTAAGGGGTTAAAGTGTAACATTTTTGGTATAGTTTTTATAAAAACGGTTCGGGACTCATTTGAGCGACTTAACGGATGATTCAAATCTCGAAACTTGCGCCATTGTTTTTCAAATCATTTTTCTGATAAAAATGAGTATTTATTTGATAATATTTCAGAAATATTTTATAACATTAAATAAAATATCTGTTATTCCTTTTATGAACTGGTTTCGCTTCGTCCGAAATAAAATGGATTTCAACTCGAATAGTCGCGTTTTCAAAAACGCTTTTAATTAAAAATGATGAATAATTTATTTAATATTTTTATTAAATAAATACTGATAACTAAAAACAAATTTAATTGTTTTTGTGTGTCCGCGTTGTATATTGTTCGAATAATGTTTGCGGTGCTGTTTTAGCCCTTTTCGGCTCGTTTCCAGGTCTCGGGCAAAACTAAAAAGTTGTCAGGAATGTCATTCCACATCAAATTGCTTTAGAGGGGGGAGTCCGAGTCGTGAAAACGTGATTTAATGATCTAATCTTATAAGTCAAGCCAGACCCCAAAAAGTCAAAGATTGACATCGTCATTCTAAATTCGAAAATTCTCGGATGTTACAATGTGTGATTACGATTTTACCCCTAAGTTCATGAAACTACTGCGTAGACTTGTATGTATTCCAATTTATTCAAAGCACGGTAAGAGTTCATGAGTATGTAGTTTTTGGCCTTATAGACACCAATCCAGTCGTGCCCCGACATGATATAACGTTTGTTAGTTTGGTATCGCCGAAACTAGTGAGAGCTAGTCACCCGAACGAGGATTGTCAATCCCAAATAGATTTATCTTATAACATTCGCGCTTACCCACCGAGTAATTAACAGTTCATGCAACTTAATCTAATTCGTAATCATTTAAATCAAAGTAAAGTTGTTGCGTCCATAAGTGAAAACAAGTATCGTATCCCATCGCGAGATATGAAAATGAGTATCTAATCGAGTTTGTAATCAACCATGTAAATGAGTTTGTAAACGTTCATGTAACTAAGTTTGTAATCAATCATGTAAATGAGTTTGTAAGCGTTCATGTAACCGAGTTTGCATTGAGTATGTAAACAGTTTTGTAAATATGTATGTAAACGAGTATGTAAACAAGCTACGAAATCAAGTATGCAATCAAGTATGTAAAAGAGTATGTAAAAGACATTGTAAATGAATACGTAAACAAGTTGTAACGAACATGTATTCTCCTCCAAGATTTGTAAAGTAAATATAAAACGAGTGAAAGAGGGGCTAAAACTCACTCGAAGCAGTAGATCAAATAGCAGAAATAAGGAAATAATGGGCACAACACAACGGTAACCGGACGACTTGACCTAGAAGATGAGGTTTACCTTATCAGTTATGACATGCTAAATGAGATAATGAAATTGGATTTTTCGAAGGATGGCCACATCAACGTGACACGTTGATAAAAAGATTTAGATTTCTAGATGTAGTTTGGTGGTTGGTTAAAAGAAATCGAAGAATAAATCAAAGTATGTAATATATACACCTTATATATTACATATGAAAAATGAACAAGTATATAATTCATAGCATGAATTATATAATTAAGATGAACAACAAAAAATAAAATAGTCGAAGTATATAATACATTGCATGTATTATATAAGAAAATAGGAAAAATAAATAAAACAATATAATTCGACCCACGTTACCGGAAACCTCAAAATATTAAAATAAAGTGTTTTCGTTTAAAAGAAAACACACGATTAAGTGTTGTAAAATAAATAAAAGAAGTTTTAAAATTTTTGTAAATTTTATGTTTTTCGTCTTTTTGTCGGAATTTGTGAAAAGTATAATTTTGTGAAAAATATTCTAAATATGGAAATTTTAGAAAATTTCGGCATGACCCGTTCGTATATAAGTCATTTCCATATTTTTCAAAATCACTATTTAACTATTTAAAACATCCGACAAAGTCACAAATATCCGTTTCGACAATACATACACTAAAATGTCATTTTAATACAATAACGGACCCGAGACGCCACTTTTGGTTCATCAACACCAAAAGTGCACATATACTCAATAACGACTATTCTGTATGCTTAATATACCAAACATAATTATTTATATACAAAATATTACAATGTTTGAAGAAAATCCCTTTTTAATAACCTAAACACAACCCAAACGTCGTGTACTAACCCCGAACACTAAACCTAAACCTTCAAATCTTGAAAACCACGAACAAAGAAAGAAAATGGCGGCGGCCGACGGTGAGCGGCGGTGGCCGATGATGGAGAGAGGTGGTGGTGGTGGTGGTTCTAGAGAGAGGAAGCAAAGAATTCTAGAGAGAAGGAGGAGAGAATTCTCTTTCTCTCTCTAGAATGAAGAAAATGAGAAGTGAAAAATAAGATGAAATAAAGAGGTTGTGGTATTTATAGTGGGAAGAGAAAGGGAGGTAGGGTTATCTTTTCTTTTCATTCCTTCTAAAATTAATAGTTTTTAGTCCATAAAAATTATACGCTTTATCCGTAACAATATTTTTTTTATAAAAGTCACTAGATTATTAAATTAGCTTTTCGTAACGAATATATATATGACTATATTCACCGAAATCAAAACACTATTATTTGGACTCGAGGTGTAAACTAATCACAGGGACCATTATTGTAATTTTTGTATTATTAAGGCTCGGGACTTGTTTAGGCTAGATAACAATTGATCGAGGACTCGAAATTCATACCATTGCGTTTAAAATAATTTTTTCACGAAAAGTGAGTATTTACACGACTAGTATTTCATAAATGTTTTATAAAATTTATTTAAAATGTTTGTTATTTATTGGGTAGTCATCGGGTATCACGGGTAAGCTTTGTCCGTAAAATAAAACTTTAAGTTGAACATTCGTATTTTTAACAAACGTTTTGAATAAAATGTTAAATAATTTATTAAATAAATTGTGATAATTAAATATAAATTAAATTATTACATGTCAGTACGCGTTGTATGCGGTTTTTCATAACTTGCGAGATGTGTTCTTGTTTTCAAGTCAAATGAGTTCGAAAATGTTTAAAAGTGAAATATAAATAATATAAAAGTATAATTTATTATTATAATAAGTTTGGAAAATTACCGGTTGTTACAGTACCTACCCCTTAAAAGAATCCCGTCCCGGGATTCAATTTGTGTTAACCAATTATGTGACCAAGAAAAGATTTAAGATTTAATAAACTAGTTTTAAACATGGCGTTGATAATTTATTCAGCAAAATTTGATGTTTTAACATTTCTTAATATACATAAATTTTGGCTAGGTTTGACCAGGATATTTAACCCTTCAGAATAGGTACTTTAGAAAAATATCATTACAAGTTTTATGATTGATATAAACGCGTTATAAAGAAAGTCTCTTAATAGTGAAAACATCACAGGAGAAAGTATAGTTGCGTCGATATGTCTATATAAAGTTTTAAATGTTTAAGGGCAGAGTCTAGTTTCTGATATATGTAATGTTCGATGATTAATATCGGACGAGGCTAATGGATGTAAGTATTCAACTTACTTGGCCAATAACTAGATTATCATGACTTATATTGTTGTACTATTGGTCTTTAATGAATAAATCAACCGAATACTATATCGAGAGATGTTTATCTTGTTTAAGGGGGTTGCATTACCTAGTGGATAAAGTTGTACGAGCTGGAACTGCTTAAGGACCCAACAACAGCAAACATAACAACAATAACTATGACAAACGGTGATGGGATGTGGAGAGTGAGGACATTTCGAGAAACAATACCCCCAGAATAAAGGTCAATAAATAGAAGGAGCTCGTGGGAGAGCTTATGTGATAGGTGGTGGAATATTATACTCAGTCTGTTAGTTCGATATTGAACCAAGTCCATTAGCTCAAGAGTGTAACAAGTTTGATAGCTCCACAAACAGTTCATGATTGTAAGGATTTGTAACGGCAAAATTAATAACTTAAGAATGAGATCAGGTAGTTCAAGTGGGGACTTAAGATTTTTTCTGAGTGGTAAGACACTATCGTGTTTCTAGATTTTTTTTTTACGGATTCTGGTGATTATCGGGTTCGAGTTCATACTCATGTCATATCGGATACAAATAAGCCCACTCATTTAAAATTCCTTATTTGCATAAAAAAGCGTTCCAATTTATGTAAATAATGAATTGATAAACTTATGGTTCGGTGATTTACAATTTATTTATTTAAATAAAGATGCGTCCTAATCCTTTAAAATAAAGAGATTATAAACCATCCTACTTAATAATTTCCGATGCAATACGCGTACTCACATAACCTTCAAGGTGGTGGATGACATGACGATGCAGGTTCTCTAATGAGTATGGGGCGAGTGTTTAAAACTCATCTTCAGAGACAAGGAGTAAAACAATCAGGGGAGATCGACATTGAGTTCAAAATAGTTGATGAGTACACGGTTAATGCAAATAAGATTTTATGAACGAGTTAACATAGCAATTATCATATCAATCATCCTATTATAATTCCCGCCCATACAAGACTTGTAATACTTAGATTTACACATAATTCCATGTAAACCAACATTATGACGGGTTTCGTGTAAAACGATATTGTATAAGGTTGCGAAGAGAAAAAATTTATGAGACCATTAAGCAACTCACAATGTCTTAGAAAAGTTTAGATATATATGTAGATAACTTCCATATATGAAATCGGGGAAATATACGTAAGGCAAACGTAAACCGCAAAGAAAAGATGATCGCAGAGAAAAGATAAGCGCAGAGAAAAGATAAACGCATGGCAGAGGTAAACCTATATCATAGCATGCTCAAGGATAAATGGTTCTCAGGTATATGCCATAGCAAAAACACGTAAAAGGCACACATAGAAGCACGTAACAATCACATACTGGCTATAGATCAGACCTAGATATTCTACCTGGTTCTCTGTAACCTTGGCTCTGGATACCAATCTGTCACACCCCCAAACGAGGCCTGGACGGAATACGTGTCCGAGGGAGTGACGTCATAATATACATCACATAAGATCAAGGGAACGAACACTAATGGACGTTTTGAAAATCATAACTCGTTGCATTATTTAAAAATAGATAAGTTTTACAAGATTCAAAAGAAATTAAACATTTGTAGAAGCGTAAGTAAAATGCAGCAGAAGCATAATTTGGTTTTCAAAAGACAACGAGTATGAATGAGAAATAAAGTCTTGATTAATGGTATCATAATGCACGTAGACTCCACATAGCACGTCAAAGAAGTCCAAAGCTAATCACCTGAGAAAAACATGCTAAAAACGGTCAACATAAAGTTGGTGAATTGATAAGTTTAAGTAAAACATTTATGAGGATCAAAACGTTTATGTGGAAACTAGAGGGGGGGGTTGAATAGTTTACATATTTGTTTTACGGTCTAAAAGTTTACTTTCAAAAATGTATAGATCCGAGTTATATGTTCAATCAAATCACAATATGAACAAGCAATAACTATTTAAATGAAAACTAAATAACAATAATAATAATGTGAGAAGATAAGGAAAGAAACAACCAAACTAAGATACCGAGATTCTATAGTGGTTCGGCTACGAAGCACCTCTTCGCCCTACTCCACTCCTCGAGTATCCTACTTGATATTTCACTATGTCAACAAGCTCCCTTTAGGCGGAGAAAACCGTTTACACGTCGCTTACATTATTTTCCAACACTAAGCTAAATTTCGAGTCCTAATCTTAGCTAGAACCAATCTACCACTTCACAAGATATACACACTCACAAGATCTAAATCTACACAATATCCGAATCACACAAATACACAAGATAAATACAATAGAGTTTTGGTACTTAGAAGAAAGGAGGATATATCACTAATTAACACTTCGTTTCTTGACGAATATGAGTGTTCTTCTCTTGCACTTGAATGAGAGGGAAGAGATGAGAAGAAGAGATTAGATCACTTGAAACAAGATCTAAGTATGTTAGTGATCAAGAGTTTTAGTGAGAGAAAGAAGATTTAGAGAGAGAAAGAAAAGACTGAAAAATTACGTGCAAAGAGGAATAGTTTTTCTGCTGAGAATGGAGCAGTATTTATAGGCAGGGAATCCCAACGGCTCTCTAGGGGCGGTCCCGACAGTTTCTTATATATAAGGGGGCCGCCGCCTAGACTCCGCTCTCTTTTTTATCTTTTTGTGCGAAAGGTTGTATCTGGTATAGAAGCTTCCGTTTTCAAATTTTAAGTTTTTAATAAAACTTTTTATTTTAATTAAAAAATATTTTGTAAAAGTATTTTTGAGAAAAATACTTTTGTAGAATTAAAAGTGAGGATTAAGAGAAAAAATATTTTCTTGATTACTAATCATGCTTAATTAATTTGTTTGTCCATACCTTAAGTGATCACTAATCTTAAAAATAAAATTTTACATTTAATAATTTGTAAACGTTTATTTTTATTATAAACGTTTTACATTTTGTTATTATCAAAACGTTGAGAGGTCGAAAAATATAAATAACGTTTTTAGACATTATTTGTATTAACACACTCCTCTAGAGAGATAAAGTGTGTGTGTATAAAATGACTAACCCATCTCTTCCATAAGATGGAAGAGGCTTATATAGTAACGTACAAAACCGGCCAAAGGGCCTTTGTAGTGGGCTTACACGTTGGGTTTTATACCCGACCCATTACCGAATGTTATACATTAAACGATTAACTACGAGCTACAATAAACGGTAAAATACACGGGGTGATCGAGTCTTTTTCTTAAACCTAAAAATCTCCCCCTAAAGGAGGTCATCCCTGAAAGTACTAACTTAAGCTCAACAATCTTCCGATTGATCTTGTGTTCCAGCTCGTAGTCATTGATTCTTCGTTTGATATCTTGTACTTTGATGTAG
>BQNB010134682.1:0-18277 GCA_026074375.1 Tanacetum coccineum | reverse complement strand
AATAAGGATAAACCCAAGTCTACTAATGGTAGTCAGTTTGTCGGTCCCTCAGTTAAACAGAATGTCATATATGAGCCCAAGGCGAAAACTAGTCAACCAAAGAAGGTAGCTACTACTATGGGTAATGCTTCTAAATCATCGTCTACGTCGAAGTCTTATGTGAGTCCCAAACTGAACAGATCTTTGCAGCCTGCTAAGGGTGATAGCCAACTTGTATAAATACAGATTGACTATAGAGAAACACTGACTATGAATACTTATTGTATATGCGGAATCTACACAATAGTACTAAGAAGAATATGAATAATAAACTGTGATTTGTCTATTATATCTGCTTTAATATGATTTCAGTATTACTAACTATGAGAGATGTTTGTTTGTGATGATATTTTTATATATATATATTATTTTTTATATATTTTATATATATTTATATATATATATTTAGATATAATATATTTGAACTCCTCTGCTAACTTTGCCGTGAGGGTTCCTTTTGATTGACCTAAGGTTAAACCTAACAGGCTTTCAAACGCGTTTAAAGATTATACATCTTCTTTTCCTACAATATCTGCAGACATATATCTTTAATCGGTACTAACTATTTTTACTTAACGGGACTAACTAGCTGAGCTGTATGATAGTACTTAACACTTTGTACTGTCTATTACGAACTATATCTATTCGTGATACTATGATTTATATCCTATCTGGTTACTAAGGCAGGATGTATAATCTCCAATCAATTCCTCCCCTAAACATGATTGTTGAAACTTGTTTTAACATCATGTTTTCTTCCGGTTAATCTCTTCTTAAGTTCTTGAAGAGGTATCAAACACTTTACACCTCTTGATCTTATCTTTAAAACCTTTCAATCTCTTCAACACTTCTTTAGCTTCCATCTTTATCAGCAACAGTCTTTTCAGACAACAATCCCAACTAAGTTGGCTTTGTAGTTTTTGGCAAAACTAACCATGCCATCATGAACGGATTTGATTTTCCTTTACCAGCAGCCGCTTGCTCTGGGATAGTCAACTCTTTATTTCAAAATATGGTGAGTTGATTACCATACATTTTTTGGTAAACTGTCAACCATCAACGGAATTGATTTGTCTTTACCAAATACCGTTTGATTGTGGAATGCCAATGCTTCATTGCCATAACATGGTGCATTTGATATACCATATAGTGTTAGCAAAACTATCAACTATCAACAGATTTGAGTAGTCTTTACCAAGAATTGTGTGATCCTGTACTGCCAAACTCTTAACCATGATAGCGAGGTGTGTTTGAGAAACCCTTAAATTTTTTGGTTTAGATTGTCAAATATAAACAGAATTAAGAAGTCTCTTACCTAATCGTTTACTTATTAGACTACGCCAGTTCTTATGCCTATTAAGCATGGTGAACTAATGACCATTTGTTGTGTGGTGGTTAGCCAACACTCAAACCCTTCTCATCTCCATTCACAGCATCACTCTTCACCAATCTGTTGCTTAATAAATCTGATCAAATCTAGTGCAACAGTACTTTCTCTTTCAACTTCCAATCCAAGATCAAGCATCCTTTGTAATAAATCCTTGGAAAGAGGATATCTTCTTTCAACTAACATATGGATGACTGGCCCCATCTTTAAAGTTCTTTCTTAAGTATGTTACTCCACAAGTTTATACAAATCTCCAAGTAACAATCTCCTTAATCTTGTTGATCATCTCAGAAAATCACTCTTGATCATTTTCTTCTGTGGGATTAAGATCATTATCTTCAAATCTCCCCAAATAATCAACTCAATTCCTTATAGTGTAATTTTTTGAGTACTGGCTCTTCACCAAGTCATAACAAAGTGAAATAAATTTGTCTATACAAATATCTGTAGTACCCTCCAATAGACAGTTGAATGCTCTAAAGTTCCCATTTGCTCTATAGATAACAAGATAGTCTCCATCTGGTGATGATACATTGTTCAACCTAGCAATGATAAATTTTCTCTCCATTATTTCACTATCCATGGTACCTTCAAATGTAACAATCTTCAGACACTTTCTGTGCTCATCATCACTATCAACATCTGATTGTGGTCTTTTCCTTTTCCTAGCAAGCATCTTTATATGACCACCTTTTTACTTCTTTGTACCCTGCTCTGTCACATCTACCTTAGCAGGTACCTTTGATGTGTCTTCTTTCTTTGAAGTTTCTTTAGCAACCATCTTCTTTAAACTCTTCTGATCAGGGTTATTTACTCCTTCATTCATCTCCTTAATCCTTCTTTCATCCTTAGTGGAACCAACAGCAGTGAAACTTTCATCAAACCTTTTCACTTTCTCATATAAAGCTTATATATCTTCAAAATTTTTGTTCTTCAGGTCTGAGTGTTTCTTGTTTCTAACATGTTTCAAATAAGTCATCATTTGATTCCTTAACTGAGTTCTTGTAGGAGGTTTTATTTCTGATTGCAATAGCTATTTGTTCCGCAAGGAAACCTTTCTTTGAGGGCATTGTATCAAGAAGGATCTTTGCTCTCTCTTCCACAGTGAATGAACTGCTCTCATCTTTATCTTGAAGTCTTAGAGCTTAGAAGTCTATCAGCTGTAATTCTTGCTTGGATTAAAATCATAAACTCAGATTTAAAAGGGCAGTTCTTTATAGCTTCTTCTTTAGCTAGCTTTATTAATTTCTTTTTTGCCTTCCCAATCTTCTTGTACCTTTCGAGCCATCTCTTATCCCGAGCAAGGTGCTTAAACTTCTTTTCAGCATAGGAATTCCTTCATATTCTTGTATCAGATCATCTTCATCTTTAATTTTCTTTTTCCCTTTATCTTTTGGATCAATCTTTGGAAGAGGCTTTAATGTCAATAATGATCTGGTTGAAGTAGGCCTAGGTCTCTTAGTTTCTTCAACATCCTTAATCTCTACTCCTTTCTCCTTTTCTCTTGAAACTGCTTTGGCTTGGCTCATGTTGAGAAGAACTTAAGCAATAGTTTCATCATCTCCAAACATTATAGGAGTAGTTGTTGGAGTGGTTGGAGTGGTTGGAGTAGCACTTCTACCTTCAGTTTGATCAACAGTACCTTCATCTGGGCTAACGGTACTATCTTTTTCCTTGTCGGTATTAACTTTGGGTCTGTCAGTACTAACACTTGGTCTGTCAGTACTAACTTTTTCCTTGTTAGTACTAACTTTTTGTTGAGCAGTACTAAGTGCATCTTTAGTACTAACTTTGTCATCAGCAATCTCCTTCTCTTCATTCACTACATCTCTTGTCCTCCCCACATCTTGAGCATCTTCAGTATCCATATAATCCAACGTATCATCAGGAAGCTCATCAAATAATGGATCTTTATTGTAACACCCTTAAATTAGGTCGCAAGTGTACATTTTATCATGATTACGTTTTGCCTAAGTAGCGATAACCCACTATGCCCATGAATCATGAACTGTCAGTTACTGGAATGTGAGCGCGAATGATTATAGATAGATCTATTTGGGATTGACCTATCACTGGAAACGAACGTATATCATGTCAGATTTTGGATGTTACGGGTTGAACATCATCATGGGCAATGTAGGCAATATTTATATATTGTATTCATTTATGTCGAGCTTCTGTGTCATAAGCTTAGGAAAACGTAATTACATTTTGTGATGTCTGCATCTGTTGCATTATCACGGGGAAAGTCTTGCGGTCCTGCATATACATTTACATAAACCTATGAAATTCACCAACTTTATGTTGACGTTTTAAATGCAATGTTTTTCAGGAGGTCATTAAGCACGAGGTGCGAAGGATACATTGGTGGTTATATTTTGAAGTCATGCATTAAAGATTTAGTCGCATTACATTTTGTATATCTGTTATGGGCTGGAAATCTTTGTAATAATAACAAGTAAACAAGTAAAGCTTCGGGCTTTTGTAACACATACTTTATTAAATCCAATGTATCAGTTTTAAATAACTTTTTGGCCGTTCTTATATTATCTTGTGTTATTGATCTGAGAAGTAACACGCCCCGAACCCTTATTCTGCTGCGACCCAATTTGGGGGTGTTACAGATTGGTATCAAGAGCCAAGGTTATAGAGAACCAGGTCAAATGTTTTTGCTGGACTATAACCGTTTTCAAACATTGCATTCATACAAAGGGGTTTTCACGGGACACACATACACTAATTATGCATTAGTTGGTTGAACTAGATGCATTCATGATTGATATACGTATTTATAAGATATTACGTATATAAGGATAAGAGTCTTATATTAGCATACTTATATAAGCTAATTTTGATTTCAGATATTATCATGTTGATTCTGAGAATTCTATTGTTATCATAAACAAATTCAGTTCCATTCCAGTTGAGGACGATTCAGACATTGGTTCACCAGGAGTCGATGGACCACCCATTATGCCAGGGACCATATGTCTTACTTTAATGGACTGCTTATCAGTTTCCACCATTCGACATGACTTACCTACCTGGCCCCGAGGAGCCGCAGTACCTCCCCCACTTAGACTTTGTTCCTGCGCCGATGTACCCTGTGTTTCATACCAGGAGGATGAGATTACTCACTGCGACCGAGGAGCAGCCACTACCTGCTGCTGCCTCACCCACTGCAGATTCACCAGGATATGTTCCTGAGTCTGATCCGGAGGAGGAGCCGGAGGAGGACGATGAGGATCCCGAGGAGGATCCAGCTGATTACCCTGCTGATAGGGATGATGATGATGATGATGAGGAGGAGGAGGAGCCTTTCGGAGATGATGCCGATGATGAGGATGAGGACGAGGACGAGGATGAGGAGGAGGAGGAGCACCCAGCTCCGGCCGACTCTGTCCCACCTGTACACCATATGACTGCCAGGATATCTATCCGGGATGAGCCATCCATATCACTTCCTCCTAGGGAAGAGGTCGAGAGACTTCTTGCCTTAACCACCCCACCACCATCACCACTTACTCCACTATCTTCTCCATACACATATACCATCTTCCCCTACTCCCTCCCTCTCCCCCCCCCCCCATTTTTCAGCATCACCCACATGCTAGTGTCCTATTCGTCCATTAGGCTATCGTGCTGTTATGATCCGGATAAGAGCTGAGTCACCATCACTCTTATCCTTTAGACTACCTACTTCATCACCACTTTTGCAGTTACTATCTTCTGACCACAGGACAGACAGGCCCGACATTACACTACCACCTCAGAAGAGGTTGTGTATTGACCTTGGTCCTAGGTATGAGATTGGAGAGAGTTCAGCTGCAGCTGCCACTAGACCGATTGGAGGTCGTAGGGCAGACTATGGGTTTGTCGGTACTATGGATACCGAGATCAGACGACAGAGAGCCAAGGAGGTCGGCTATGGGATTAGAGATGTTTAGGTAGACCCGAGAGAGGCTATTAAGGAGGTAGCACCGATGACCCTTGAAGGGGTCAATGCTAGGGTGACTGAGCTTATTGCAGTCCAGGAGCAGGACTGATAAGTGTAAAATACACATATCCATTTATGCCTAAAATAACCCAATTAAACCCAAAACAGACCAAAAATGGCAAAAATATGCTTGTATTTGTGTTTTGTGTGTGCAGGTATGGATAAATAAAAAAATCACAAGAAAACAGTCAAAAACGGGCAAGCACGGACACGAGAATCAGAAGAGTACAAAGCCGAAGCCAGAAAAGCCAAAACCCTAGCCCATGCCCTTTTATATCAACCACAAGGGCCAATTTTGCAAATCCCGAAAGTTATTTATAACTTGAAAAAGGGAAAAGAAAGAAAGGGGCCAAATGTGCAAATTCCCCAAAGTTCAACAGTTTTAACTGTCGAAAATTGGGCGCGAAGCCAGTTACTGTTCACCCATCGTCCCAAAGTTACCTTTTACTCAAATCAAAGGGGTTTCTCAAATTAGAGGGTGCTTAAGTCAATTCAAGAGGTCTTACATCATCAAAGGAAGGGGACTAATCAAGTTCTTTATCAAGGGATTCTAACCTTCTCACAATCAAAGGCCAGTTATCAATGAAGAAGCTCAATGGAATGTGTGTTTTTGTGATTAAAACACTCACAAAACTAGCACAATGTTACATCAGGGAATGACACGCTGTGGCAATCCTCAAAGTGTCCACAATTTGATCAATACGGCTACATTGATGCCTCAATTGTTTGACAGAAATGATTGGCCAGGATTAAAAGATTGGAGAGCAAGGCAAGAGGGTCTGGAAGCTTCAGCTTGGCACTCTAAATAGGCCTCACTTTTCACACACACACTATCTAGTTTTTTTTAGTAATTTAGTCTAGCTTAAATCTCGAATTTTTCTTTAATGTAATTTTCCTTAAAATGTTTTGTAATCTCCTTTCCAAGTAATGTAATCAGTAACTTTTATTAATGAAATCCAGTTTTTCTTAATCTCTTAAAGTTCCTTTTCATAAACTCTCTTAATAAGCTAAGCTGTCTCAATAAGCTAATAAGCTTATTTTAAGCTCTTTCAGTCTATAAGCTGAAACAGAGCCTATTGAATTCAGTATTAATCTTACTTAATCTTAGATCGCAGTTGTTATCTTTCTGGGATCTCATTGGATTAGAGCTTTTTGAAGGGGATTCTTAAAATTGGAAGAGATTCCCAAGGACTTTACTCTTGGCTTATTCTAATATTTGCTAGGGAGCTTGTTGCTGCCTTTATTGGTCCTCTTGGTTTAGATAGAGGGAGTTTGTAAGTTTATCTTTCAATTTTCCTTGTTAAATTCTAGCTTTTATATTAGATATCATTGATTGCCTTACACAAGTTATTACTGTTGTGTCTAAGCCCCAATTAAGCATCATATTATGATTTAATAGTTTATCTTGTGCATGATAAGTCTAGTTATAGCTTAATATAGAATAAGTCTTAAATTTGTTTTCTAGCTTATTTACTTAGCTTATTTTGCTGTCAAAAAAGTTAAAAAAAGCCAAAAACAGACACTAGGATTTTAAATATGTTATTTTAGGCTTATGGGTCTTGATTTTCTAGCTTAATTAGATAAAAGATTTTAAGTAGTTTAAGAAGTCCTCCTTAAAGTCCTAGAGTCTCAGGTTAGATTTTTAAGCTTTTATGCTATTTGGATTTTGTGCTATCTTGCTTATTTTCTGAGTTTGCTTAGTTCATGCTCAAATTTAGTTGTTAAAAAGTACTTCTAGCTTAGATTTCTTTGCATTCATAGTTTAAGCACTTCATAAGCTTCCTAGAACTCTTTTCCTTTTTCACATTAAGCTTAATTTGAGTTTTTTATAGCTGTTTTGGTAAAACATAGCCCAAACCCCTAGTTTCTGTAACAGCTTATTGAGGAAGCTCTTTTAGAGCTTATCTTTGAGTTTCAGACTATAGTGCTTTTGTTAAAGTTGTTCTCCCTAGCTTCCTTTACAACTTTGCTCTTTTAAGTTTTTAGTGATAAGCACTTTTAGAATTTAAGCTTATATTTGGACTTAGTTTGTTGTCGGGGTTAGTCCTCAGGGACCATTCCTGTAATCTTTCTGTTTTAGTTGTTTTCCAGTTAATCCTACCCTGTTAAATGTTTTAGCCCGTTAGTCCTTAAGTCTTTTTCACAGTTAGTCCCTAAGTTAGTTTTTAATTAGTTTATTAAGTTTTAATTAATAGTTAGGTTAGGTTTTAATTAGTTTAATTAAACTTTTATAAAAAGATAAAAATTAGGGCTTTTATTTTTAATAATTTTCGGCACTCTTTCTTTATTTAGTGAAATTTTAGTTTACATTTTTAGGGTAAAATTTTATTCCATTTGCTCAATAGTTGCGTTTCCATAATCATTTAATTGTTTATTTTAAATCTTTCCAAATCAAATATCTTTGCTTCATTCAAATCAGGATCCGAACTTAAAACGTGGTTTCAATTTCACTAGTCGTTGGGGAAACGACCCGGGTGATCACACTTACCCGGTTAAATATACGTATTTTATATATTATATTATATATAGTTTTGAGAGTGAATTTTATCAAGGGTAACTTGGTAATTTTCTTAATTTCTCTTAGGATTATATTATTTTGTGATATATTTTTAAGTATAATAAACTGCAAATCAAGGACACGCAAGATATCTATGTTGTGATAGAGGATACTCAGGACAGGCAGACCTAGATATATCAGAGTGTTGGGACATTGGTTAATGATAGTCAGTACCGCTATGAGACTGCATGACTACTAGATCAGGAGGCTCTGGTTTCCCGAGATGAGAAGGCACTGGGGGTACTCTTCATAGAGGTTTAGGCTCATTATGACATGTTCAGGATTTATGCATTAGTCTGTAGTGATTTCACGTTTGCAGGCAGCTGACGTTAAAGAGTCAGGTTGTTACTTTAGAGATGCTACAGGCAGGACTACCAGGAGGCGAGGTCCAGTTGGTCTGAGGATTAAAGTTGCTGAAAGGACTACAGACTCAGGATGCCGAGTTTCAAAGAACAGCATGGACCCGCAAAGGTCGGCACAGCTGTATTGCACCCAGGTGAAGGCTTGGTAGCAGTTCCTAGATTTGGTTATGTTGTAGCCATGCTATGCAGCTGTAAGTATTATGGGTTATTCCCAGCTAGCAGACTGTATAGATCTTTTGTTTTGTTTAGCTACCCAGTATAGGTCTTTTGTTCAGGTATTATCTATCTTGTACAGCATACTAAGTGTTACGGGTATATCCCGGCTAGTATGGCTTTAGGTTGTTTCTTTTGTCTTGTAACCTAAGTGTAGTAATCATCTTGTATCTAAACCGAACATGTATGTTTTTCCAAGTTATATATGAAATGGATGGATTACGTTATCTATGAAATCGAATTTATTATAAAATAAAATGTCGAATTTGGTTTATACCATGGTTATTTCAATAACCAGTTGTTACACTTTACACTGTGTGATGTGATCTCATTTTTATTTAATGTGTATATGTTATGTCATAGTTAATGATTTTATGAAATCCAAACGGGTATTATATTTTTCTTGTGATTTAAAGAAAAATAGGCACAAAGAGAATGACACGAGGTTATCCCAGATGCAAACACCAACACCAGTCACAGACACTCATACCACTACATCTGTCACCAATGCCCAAATTCAGGCAATGATTAACGAAGGCGTTACTGCTGACTGGCAGTCGTGTTTGCAACCAAAAATGGTGATGATAACCTATACTTTAGGAACGGGTGCTAGAATGGCCCAATGCATGTTGCCTCCAGTGAATGTTCCTACCCGGACTTCCTAAAATTGCCTACCCTTGAACTTCAAGGTCACTGAGGGAAGTGGTTGTGGACTCACTCAGTGGTATGAAAAAGTAACTTGGGAGTCGTTTAACAGCATAAGCAACTTTACGTAGGCATGCCAGGTTTAAATTTGATACGTGTACCCTGCAAGGAAAGCTCGTACATGGTGGAACTCCATGTTAAGTCACTACTCCTGAAGTGCCCATGCAATGCCATGGAGGACACTTGAAAGATTATGGACAGAATAATACTACCCAAAAAGGCGAAATTAAGAAGCTTAGAGTTTGAAATGTAGAATTTGAAGGTGAAGGGTACCGATGTGGTAACCTATAGCCAACGTTTCCAAGAACTGGCACTAATGTGCGATCGGATGTTTCAGGAAGAAATAGACAAAGTTGAGAAATATGTCGGTGGCTTGACTACACGATCACATGGACTAGTTTGATGGCAACTAAGCCAAAAACTATGCAGGATGCCATTGAGTTCGCCACTAAACTCATGGACAAGAAGATCAACACTTGGGCTGAACGTCAGGCTACAACAAAAGAAAGTCTGATGACACCGCCAGGAACAACCAGAATCAGCAACCTCTCCAAAACAGAGACCAAAACACTGGAAGAGCTATATTGCCACTGGAAATGGTGACAGGAGACCTTACGAGGGCCTTAGAACTCTGATGTTCTAAAATTTAACTATCACCATTGATGGTCCTTGTGCTCCAAAATGGCACAAGTGCAAACAAGATTTGGTCAATTTAGGCTCGTGACTGCAAGAATCCCAAATGTCAACACTGGGGGCTAAATCTTGAGGTCCATATCCTTTTGTATTTTGTTTTGAATGTGGTGTTCAAGGGTATTTCAAGAGGGATTGCCCAAAATTGAAGAGCAACTAAACGGTACTAACTATTTTATACTAACGGTACTAACTATCTGAGCAGTACTTAACACTTTGTACTGTCAGGCTTATAAAACACGTAAAAGATAATACATATCTTTTCCTACAATATCTCATGCATCTATTTTATTTGATACCGGTGCCGATAGGAGTTTTGTATCTACTGCATTTAGCTCTCGAATTGTTATCACTCCAACTGCATTAGATCATGATTATAATGTCGAACTAGCCGACGGGCGAATTGTTGGGTTAAACACTATTATCCGGGGTTGTACGTTAAACTTCTTAAATCATCCTTTCAACATAGACCTAATGCCCGTAGAACTAGGTAGTTTTGACGTGATAATTGGTATGGATTGGTTGGCAAAGTACCATGCCGTTATTGTCTGTGCGGAAAAGATCGTTCGTATTCCTTTTGGAGACGAAATTTTAATCGTTCGAGGTGACGGAAGCAGCAATGAACACGGGACCCGATTAAACATCATCTCGTGTACTAAGGCTCAAGAGTATTTAACGAAGGGATGTCACGTATTCTTAGCAAATATCACCGCAACCAAAGACAAAGACAAGTCAAAGGGGAAACGACTTGAAGATGTGCCAGTTGTTCAAGAATTTCCTAAAGTTTTTCCTGAGGACTTGCCGGGTATACCACCCACTCGACAAGTGGAGTTTCGAATCGATTTGGTACCTGGTGCTACACCTGTAGCACGGGCACCATATAGATTAGCACCGTCCGAAATGAAGGAACTAGCGGAGCAACTACAGGAACTTACGGACAAAGGCTTCATAAGACCAAGTTCCTCACCTTGGGGAGCTCCGGTTCTGTTTGTAAAGAAGAAAGATGGGTCTTTCTGGATGTGCATCGATTACAGGGAATTGAACAAACTGACAGTGAAGAACCGTTACCCACTCCCAAGGATCGATGACCTATTCGACCAGCTACAAGGGTCGAGTATTTATTCAAAGATCGATCTGAGGTCAGGGTATCACCAGTTGAGGGTTCGAGAAGAAGACATTCCCAAGACTGCATTCAGGACTCGATACGGTCACTATGAATTCCAAGTCATGTCTTTTGGTTTGACTAATGCACCGGCCGTGTTCATGGACCTTATGAACCGGGTGTGTAAACCGTATCTGGACAAGTTTGTAATTGTCTTCATCGATGACATTTTGATCTACTCCAAAAGTAAGAAGGAACATGAAGAACACCTTAGGCAGATCTTGAAATTGCTTAAGAAGGAAGAATTGTACGCCAAGTTCTCCAAGTGTGAATTCTGGATTTCCAGGGTACAATTCCTCGGTCACGTGATTGACTGTCGAGGTATTCACGTTGACCCTGCCAAGATTGAATCTATCAAAGATTGGGCGTCTCCTAAAACACCAACAGAGATTCGCCAATTTTTGGGCCTTGCCGGCTATTATAGAAGATTCATCGAAGGGTTTTCAAAGATCGCCAAGTCAATGACCAAACTAACCCAGAAAGGTGTCAAGTTTGATTGGGGCGATAAACAAGAAGCAGCTTTTCAACTGTTGAAGCAGAAGCTGTGCAGTGCACCAATCCTGGCCTTACCTGAGGGAAGCGAAGATTTCATCGCATACTGCGATGCTTCAAAGAAGGGTTTGGGCGCTGTGTTGATGCAAAGAGAAAAGGTGATTTCTTATGCATCACGCCAGTTAAAAATTCATGAAAAGAACTATACGACTCATGATTTAGAACTTGGGGCAGTAGTGTTCGCTCTAAAAATTTGGAGGCACTATCTGTACGGAACCAAGTGCACGGTGTTCACTGATCACAAAAGTTTACAACACATTCTTGATCAGAAGGAATTAAATATGAGGCAACGTCGCTGGTTAGAGTTGCTGAGTGATTACGATTGCGAAATTCGTTATCACCCAGGGAAGGCGAATGTTGTTGCTGATGCTCTGAGCAGGAAGGAACGAGAACCACTAAGGGTTCGGGCCTTAGTGATGACTATTGGCTTGGATCTTCCTAAACAAATCTTGAAAGCTCAGACTGAAGCACGAAAGCCGGAGAACATCAAGAAGGAGGATGTTGGAGGTATATTGGTTGAGAATTCAAAAGATCCGGAGAAACTTAGAACGGAAAAGTTGGAACCACGTGCGGATGGAACTATGTGCTTAAATGGCAGGAGTTGGTTACCATGTTATGGCGACTTAAGGACTGTGATCATGCACGAGTCCCACAAGTCTAAATACTCTATTCATCCGGGTTCTGACAAGATGTACCAGGATATGAAGAAACTATATTGGTGGCCCAATATGAAAGCTAACATCGCCACCTATGTTAGCAAGTGTTTGACCTGTGCTAAGGTCAAGGCCGAACATCAGAGACCATCGGGTTTGTTAGTACAACCCGAGATACCTCAATGGAAGTGGGACAACATCACGATGGATTTTGTCACGAAGCTTCCTAAGTCGTCACAAGGTTATGACACTATTTGGGTGATCGTTGACCGACTTACAAAGTCTGCCATTTTTATGCCAATGAGAGAAACAGATCCCATGGATAAACTGGCAAGAATGTACCTAAAGGAGGTAGTCACGAAGCATGGAATACCTGTTTCAATTATCTGTGATCGTGACCCTCGGTTCACATCAAATTTCTGGAAGTCACTTCAGAAGGCTTTGGGTACAAGTTTGGATATGAGTACTGCATATCATCCGCAAACCGACGGACAAAGCGAGAGAACCATCCAAACTCTCGAGGATATGCTACGTGCTTGCGTAATCGACTTTGGAAATGGTTGGGTTAAACATTTTCCATTAGTCAAGTTTTCATACAATAACAGTTATCATGCTAGCATTAAGGCTGCACCATTTGAAGCACTTTATGGTCGAAAGTGTCGTTCACCCATGTGTTGGGCCGAGGTTGGACAAGTTCAACTCACTGGTCCAGAATTAGTGCAAGAAACAACGGAGAGGATCATCCAGATTAAACAAAGGATTCAAACCGCTCGCGATCGACAAAAGAGCTATGCCGACTTAAAGCGTAAACCGATGGAGTTTCAAGTTGGAGATAAAGTTATGCTTAAGGTTTCGCCTTGGAAAGGGGTCGTACGTTTTGGAAAACGGGGGAAGTTAAACCCCAGATATGTCAGACCTTTCAAAGTGTTGAAAAAGGTTAGAGCCGTTGCTTACAAGCTTGAGCTTCCTCAAGAGCTGAGCAGGGTCCATAATACGTTTCATGTATCCAACTTGAAGAAATGTTATTCTGACGATCCATTAGTCGTTCCGTTGGAAGGACTCCAAGTGGATGACAAGCTTCATTTTGTTGAAGAGCCTGTAGAAATCATGGATCGCGAAGTCAAACAATTGAGGCGAAGCCGTGTCCTAATTGTCAAGGTTCGATGGAACTCTAGGCGGGGCCCTGAGTTTACATGGGAACGTGAAGATCAATTCAGGAAGAAATATCCACACCTCTTCACCAAGACCGCACCATCATCAAGTGCCGTGTCATAAGCCTTGAGGACAAGGCTCACTTAACGGGGGAAGACTATAACACCTCGTGTTTTAGGTCATTGTACGACATTAAAAATCCCACTATTTATTTTATAGGTTTTACTCGTTGCTTTAAATCGTAACCGTTAAGTGAAATCGCGTAAACTAAAAATGATCATTCAATGTAAACGGGCATTAAACAATTAAATGTTTACATCAAGAAAGTGTTATATGATTATTTAGAGGATAATTATTAACATTGCACATTTTATTTTTATTGGTTACGTTAAGTGGTTACGTTTCACGATAAAGTACGTTTAGGCCTTCCCGGAAACACGTTAACTTATCTACGCTTCATCAAATACCCAAAATTTGTACCCAATACTTAAAGTTTATTAAAAACTTCAAGTATTTATCACTTTATACATATTCCTCATGAAAGAATTCAAATCAAACTCTACAATGTACAAGTTATACATTGTATTTAATCTATACTACATTTATCCTCAAAATAATACATTTATACACCAAATAAAGATCAAAGATATTTTCAAACCCCCCTCCTAGCATAAAAACGTGTACATGTATGACTAGGAAGCCAAGAGTCACCAAGAAGCTTCACAAAATATCTTCATAAAAGATCTTGCATCAACTTGAACTCATGACTAGCCAAAACCTATCCAAGATAAGCTCCTAAGACTTCTAATCCTTGCCACCTTGCATGGCTTCAACTAGACACCATAATATCTCATAATATCTACCAAGTAGTATAAATAGGCATGCAAGGGTCATAGAAAACTCACACAAGACTTTTCTTTGCAAAAATCACAAAAATCAATCTCTTTGTCTCTCTGCAACCCATGGCTCAAAACCCTTATTTTGAGCAATCCATTGCTTGATTTTCTATCATCATACAAGCATTCTCATATCATACATAAGGTATTCTAAGAAGAATTGAAGGGTTGGTTAAGCTTTGAAGAGGTTTTAGCAAGATTTTGCAAGATTAGGGTTTTATAAGGAAATTAGGGTTTTCAAGTGTGCTAGCTTTGGTTTTTAATCTAAACAAGGGTTTAGATTGTGTTTTCTATCATCATTGTTCATCATAAGGTCCTCTTCAAACCTTTATCTTTTCATTTTCATGATTATAATGTGTTCAGATGTTCCTACTTAGTTAAATCCCATCTAAGATATTTTTGACTATGTAAAATGAATTTTTACATTATGATTAATTTTTTTGTGAACTTAATTTACATGTAATATGATGGTAATATAATGTTAAAAGGATGTATAAAGTGGGTTTTTTAACATGTTGGTTAAGTATTAACATTTATAATTAAAACAAATTAGGGTATATATGTTAACTAAGAAGTTACAAGTTAAACATGGCGTAAAAAACATGTTAATCTTGTTACATGGACATCTCCCTTGGACAAAAGTGTGGATCTAATGGATCTAATATATGTATGACATAAGATATAATTGTTGTAAAGTATTAGTAACAAGGTGTTGAAGCATAATGGTACAAAAATCAAGCTTAAAACATGTTTTAATAACAAACTTCAAACTTGTTGTTTTGGTTCGAATTTGTTAACATCCATATTAGGTTTTATAAAGATAGTACATCTCATAAGGATATCCAAATGAAAGAAACTCGTAAAACGGATTAATAACGAAAAAAGATACACTGTTACGATTTTTACTATGCTAAAATACTTTATAAAACAAATTTTATAAAAATTACTAATCAAGGCAGTAACACTTATCTTAGTAAACACAATAATATGAAAAGAAAACATTCATTACAGAGAACGTGTTCGAAAGAATCACTAAAAACGGAGCTATAACGAATAAGATACGACTAAAACGGGTTTTACGTTAATTAAAAGTATAAAAACGATTTTATAGCTGTTATGAACAGTAAAAACACTATTCATCACAGAATCTCAAAAACCTAAAAATGTGATTTTATGATCACTCGTCTTAATACGAAAGCGTGAGCGTAAGAAACGCGAGAAACAGACTTAAAACGACAAAGTTATGTCATTTTTGCTAAAGGCGTAATTATTAAACGTTTACTTTATAAATACAATTTCACCATAAACAATTTAGATGGAGATATATATAATATATAGTAAATATATAAATATATATATATATAATATATATATATATATAAATACAGAATATAATTTTATTAGTTATCAAAGTGCAATATTTACTAGGAATTTCATAAATGAGCTCTTGGATGCGTATTGACGAGTTGTTAGATTTAGATTTAAAGTGTCCTCAACTACAGTAATTCACGTCATGACCTCTTAATTATGATAGCCCGAACGATAGTACGATGATAACTATATAGGATTATATATGGTAGTCGTAGACAACGAACTGAATACTGCTTTCGACTATAATATCTAGGTTGCATTCGGGCGTTAGCGTGATGCGTTTTTACTTGGGATATTTTATTATAAATTTACTAACTCAATGTGAGTTCATAGCCCCATGTTTTACAATTATTAATTTACAAGTTTTTGGGATGAAAAACATATGCATGTTTTACAAATTGGATGCAAGTGTATATTTTATCATGATTACGTTTTGCCTAAGTAGCGATAACCCACTATGCCCATGAATCATGAACTGTCAATTACTGAAATGTGAGCGCGATAATCTTATAGATAGATTCTAATTTGGATTAGACCATCCTTTGGGTGACTAGCTATCACTGGAAACGAACGTATATCATGTCGGATTTTAGATGTTACGGGTTGAACATCATCACGGGCAATGTAGGCAATATTTATATATTGTATTCATTTATGTCGAGCTTCGGTGTCATGAGCTTAGGAAAACGTAATTACATTTTGTGATGTCTGCATCTGTTGCATTATCACGAGGAAAGTCTTGCGGTCCTGCATATACATTTACATAAACCTATGAAATTCACCAACTTTATGTTGACGTTTTAAATGCAATGTTTTTCAGGAGGTCATTAAGCACGAGGTGCGAAGGATACATTGGTGGTTATATTTTGAAGTCATGCATTAAAGATTTAGTCGCATTACATTTTGTATATCTGTTATGGGCTGGAAATCTTTGTAATAATAACAAGTAAACAAGTAAAGCTTCGGGCTTTTGTAACACAACATTTTGTTAAATCCAATGTATCAGTTTTAAACGACTTTTTGGTCGTTCTTATATTATCTTGTGTTATTGATCTGAGAAGTAACACGCCCCGGACCCTTATTCCGCTGCGACCCAATTTGGGGGTGTTACAGATTGGTATCAAGAGCCAAGGTTATAGAGAACCAGGTCAAATGTTTTTGCTGGACTATAACCGTTTTCAAACATTGCATTCATACAAAGGGGTTTTCACGGGACATACATACACTAATTATGCATTAGTTGGTTGAACTAGATGCATTCATGATTGATATACGTATTTATAAGATATTACGTATATAAGGATAAGAGTCTTATATTAGCATACTTATATAAGCTAATTTTGATTTCAGATATTATCATGTCAGATTCTGAGCATTCTACAGTTACATACACATCAGTATCCATTCCAGTTGAGGACGATTCAGACATTGGTTCACCAGGAGTCGATGGACCACCCATTATGCCAGAGGACCCATATGCTTACATAATGGCTGCTTATCAGGTTCCACCATCGCCTGACTACATACCTGGCCCCGAGGAGCCGCAGTCACCTCCCCCACTGGACTTTGTTCCTGAGCCGATGTACCCTGAGTACATACCACAGGAGGATGAGATACTCCCGGCCGAGGAGCAGCCACTACCTGCTGCTGCCTCACCCACTGCAGATTCACCAGGATATGTTCCTGAGTCTGATCTGGAGGAGGAGCCAGAGGAGGACGATGAGGATCCCGAGGAGGATCCAGCTGATTACCCTGCTGATAGGGATGATGATGATGATGATGAGGACGAGGACGAGGATGAGGAGGAGGAGGAGGAGCACCCAGCTCCGGCCGACTCTGTCCCACCTGTACACCGTATGACTGCCAGGATATCTATCCGGGATGAGCCATCCATATCACTTCCTCCTAGGGAAGAGGTCGAGAGACTTCTTGCCTTAACCACCCCACCACCATCACCACTTACTCCACTATCATCTCCATTACCACATATACCATCTCCCCCATTTCCAGCATCACCACCTGCTAGTCCTATTCGTCCGTTGGGCTATCGGGCTGCTATGATCCGGCTAAGAGCCGAGACACCATCCACTTCTCATCCATTACCACTACCTACTTCATCACCACTTTTGCAGTTACTATCTTCTGACCACAGGACAGACAGGCCCGAGATTACACTACCACCTCAGAAGAGGTTGGGTATTGACCTTGGTCCTAGGTACGAGATTGGAGAGAGTTCAGCTGCAGCTGCCACTAGACCGATTGGAGGTCGTAGGGCAGACTATGGGTTTGTCGGTACTATGGATACCGAGATCAGACGACAGAGAGCCAAGGAGGTCGGCTATGGGATTAGAGATGTTTGGGTAGACCCGAGAGAGGCTGTTGAGGAGGTAGCACCGATGACCCTTGAAGGGGTCAATGCTAGGGTGACTGAGCTTACTGCAGTCCAGGAGCAGGACTGATAAGTGTAAAATACACATATCCATTTATGCCTAAAATAACCCAATTAAACCCAAAACAAACCAAAAATGGCAAAAATATGCT
>BQNB010134681.1:5000-18277 GCA_026074375.1 Tanacetum coccineum | reverse complement strand
CAGTTTTTAGTTCTAAACCAATGTCATGTTTTTCAAAAATAGCCCAATCAACTGTAAGAAGACCTTTTCAATCAAAAACAGTATTAACCAATAAAAGGTTTACCCAAAAAGTTAATACTGCCAAGGCAAAAGTAGTTAATACTGCTAGGCCAAAAATAGTTAAAACTGCTAGGCCAAATTCTGCAGTTGTTAATACTGTTAGGGTTAATCAAGCAAATGCTATAAAGGCCTCAGCATGTTGGGTTTGGAGACCTACCAAACCTGACAGTGCATCAATCACCTTGAAGAACCATAATTACATTGATGCACGAGGCAGATCCAAGTCAGTGATGGATTGGGTCCCCAAAGGAATCTAATTTCCTTGATTTTATGTGTAGGGCAAGCCACAACAGGATGACACAGGATTTGTTGACAGTGGATGCTCAAGGCACACGAATGGGAACATAGCTTATCTCTTAGATTTCAAAGAATTTGATGGAGGTTATGTTACATTTGGGGGAGGAGCACATGGTGGTAGAATTTCTGTGACTATGCTGGAGCAACTCAAGATAGGAAGTCAACAACTAGAGGTTGTCAGTTTTTGGGAAACAGGTTGATATCTTGGCAGTGTAAGAAGCAAACTGTGGTTTCCACCTCTATAATTGAAGCTGAATATGTCGCTGCTGCAAGTTGCTGTGGACAAGTACTCTGGATTCAAAACCAATTGCTGGATTATGGGTATAATTTCATGAATACTATCATTAATATTGACAATAACAGTACTATTTGCATTATTGAAAATCCTGTTCAACATTCTAAAACAAAACATATAGAGATTAGGCATCATTTTATAAGAGATTGCAATGCTAAAAAGTTAATACAAATGGTTAAAATTCATACTGATCATAATGTTGCAGATCTTCTTACAAAAGGTTTTGATGCAGGAAGGTTTCAGTACTTGGTCTCAAGTATTGGAATGCTTAATCCTTAAATGTCTACATCTCTTTATGTCTTTGTAAAAGTTTTGTAAAGGATTAGTATCGTTAGTCTTGTCAATTAGTACTGCTAGTTATACTTAAGACTGCTTGATAAAACTGTTGGTCATACTTAATATTATCAAAAAGAAAATACTTTGGATTGTGTATTTTTGGCTATGGACTAACACTTGCAGGTAAAGCATATTGTATACCTAATGTTGAATGCTTCATGTAACACCCCCATTTTTATACGTCTCAGCGGAAGGGTCATTTGGGGTGCTACGTCATAATATAACAACTCAAGCATAGAAAACGACTCAAAAAAAGACGTTTTTAAATACATTCATTCGAAATAAAAGTTTACATCATAGGTCCCAAATTGTTTCATAATTCATACAACATTTTTTGCGAATTCATCTGTCGAATGACTTTATATTTAATGGGCCTTAAACATTTAGGTTTCCATAAGCGACAACCAAAATCTCCATCGCCGAATTATCTTCAAGGACCTGAGATAAAACATGCTAAAACATCAACAATAATGTTGAGTGAATCCATAGGGTTTATATATAAAAACCATAAAAATATGTTGGGGTTCCCAACATCTAATCTCCGAACACAAGTATCATTTCTCAAAATTTTCAGGATATAACGATGTGGATCAGACAACGTTATAGGGGGATTATTATAAGCTAATGTATCGAACGTTACATATCATTACAAAATGCCCACTATCACACCCTCGCTATGAGTGCATATTATTCTCTATACAACGCATCCGTAGTGTCATTTTTCCGACGAGACGATAGCTAGTCGTCACGGATTGGAGGAGCAACCCTCCAAATAGTACTATTCCATGTATAAGCGTATGCCATTACCTGGCAATTAACAATTCATGATTTTCACGGGTCTTTTATCTAGCGAGTTAATCTAACTTATAATAATCAAGGCTACTAGCATACAATCTCCCTTGTGTTCTATTTTAAAAACAAGCATGTTATCTCCCTCGCGGGTTTATAAAACAATTAAAGTGTAAAAATGTGAGGCTATGAACTCACTTAGTGATGTCGGAAGAGAATATCGATAGATAAGAACTTCGGGTGTAAGCGCGTCGATCAACCGAGACCTATACAAATTGTAATGGGTCTTAGGTTTCTAGTCGATAAAATTTAATGAAAACTCATAAATAATAGTAAATGTATTACATGTTGTTTATATGATGTTCTTCCTTTGCACATATTTATTTCACACTTAGAGTTTTTTAGGTTTTTAACTTGTTTTTATTAGCCATTTTACTAGTATTGTCTAAATTAGCTCAAAAAGCCCAATAGGCCCATTAAGCAAGCCCATATGTTATTCCGTTGATATTATTAACCACAATACCAGGTCTTAGCTCATTAATTAAGCCCAAGTGGGTTGGGCTTAAAGCCAAGTCCAA
Source organism: Tanacetum coccineum (assembly GCA_026074375.1). NCBI lineage: Eukaryota > Viridiplantae > Streptophyta > Magnoliopsida > Asterales > Asteraceae > Tanacetum > Tanacetum coccineum. Next base: position 15,883 of record BQNB010134681.1, on the reverse strand, counting down.
TATGTCTATTTTAATACATTGGGCCTAGTGGCCCAATTAGGCCTTATGGCCCATTCAAGCTTGTAAATGAGTCTTATTATAAATTTTTGGGTTCTCGAGGTCGGGACATGTTTATTATCAGTAAGTTAACTTTTAAAAACTCCCAAGAAGTGGGTCCTACCACCTCGGGTTTTAGTTACAAAAATCGCTTACATAGTATAGTGTTCGGGTAGTAGTAAATTTTGTATACTTTTATGTTTACGAAAATAGTCGTAATTTATAAACCGTAAATGGTATAATTTATATATTTATATGCTTGACTTCATATTTAAGTCCACTTTACAGATTTAAACTCATTTTAGTACATCTTTTAGTCATACATATACATAGGGTCACTTTTATACATAAAGGTCAAGTTACAAATTCAGACTGAAATCTCACTTTCACCATTTTTGATGCCATTTACAAACCATAATGAATTGGTTGACCATCCAACTGGTCCAGAACCTACATGATTTTATCTAGGTCTCATAGTTTTAACTTTTTAACCAACTCAGTACGTAAGTATGACTTTTTGTGCCATCTGTATAGCAAGGTCATAATCAACTAGTTTTAGTATTTTGACCATATCTCACTCAATATTCACTTTCTAGAAATCATCCAATTTGCCACTTGTTCATAAAACAATTATCTAAACCTAGTGTAATCAAATCCATCATCCAACTTACTCAAAATCACGAAACCTACTGTTCATCACAGCCTATAAATTTTATGATCATTTCACTTGTTTAGATGACTATTTTAGCTAGTTTTAAATCTAGATTCATACACGGCCACCTGCACTTTCGTGAAGTTGGGGAGTAAGTCTGCAATTTTTGCAAACCACATGGAGCATATTTGCACTTTTCTCTTTATTTTATAAAAATGAAGGAAATGAGGAAGTAAACTTCCTTATATATATCTTGCACTAGTTTGGACTTTTGACAATAATAATCCTCCCCTCTTTTCAAAAATTAGTTTTTGACACATGAACTTTTTACTTAAATAAAAATCAACTATCGTGGCTCGGGATTAAACTTCCGAGACCATTTTTATTTTCCGTTACACTTTTATTTTAATTTCTAATATTTAATAAAATGTGTACATTTTAAAACATTAGTTCGGCTCAAGACAAGGAACAAAGACGACGTTTGTAAAAATAATAAAATTTCAAATTTCCATTCGAAATAAAATACGAAATAATTATTTACGACAAATAAAATTTTAAATGTCGACGTTTGTTTATGAAAACTCACAAAATAAAACGAATGCAACAAAATTATTTCTACGGCATTTTTGAAAATATAAACGTCGATGCCTTACGTAGAATTCGCCGGTTCTTTGTAAAAGTCGCGTAATTTACGAATGTAAGCCCTAATTCTCCCGGTTAGTCGTGAGTTCATATCTCAACATAAAAATGAAAATTATAATTAATACTCGAGAAATAAATAACGATCTGAAATTGACGGATTGTCACAGCATTTCCCCCTAAAAAGGGATCTTCGTCCTCGAAGATCAATTCATCTTGTTGCTCGCTTCTTGTTAAAATCGAAGAGATGAGGGTATTTCTTCCACATCTGGTCCTCCCGTTCCCAAGTGTATTCCGGTCCACGACTCGAGTTCCATCGAACTTTCACTATAGGAATCCGACTTTGCTTAAGTTGTTTCACTTCTCTATCCATGATTTCAATGGGTTCTTCAATGAAATGCAACTTTTCGTCGATCCTTACTTCGTCAAGTGGAATAATTTTAAAGAGTATAATAAGATCATGCATCCGATATAAACACTTCTTCAAGTTCGAATAATGGAATGTATTGTGAACTCCTTGAAGCTCTCGGGGTAATTTCAGTTTATATGGCTCCGGATCGAATCTTGATAGAATCTTGAATGGTCCAATATAACGGGGACTTAACTTCCCATGTTTTCCAAATTGTACAACACCTTTCCACGGTGATACTTTCAGCATAACTTTCCACCCACCTCAAACTCCAAAGGTTTACGTCTTACATCCGCATAACTTTTCTGCCTACTATGAGTAGCCAATAATCGGTTCTTGATTTGCACAATCATTTTCTTCATTTTCACGAATCATTTCCGGTCTCGTGAGTTGGACATCTCCAACCGCACTCCAACATACAGGCGATCTATATTTCCTTCCGTATAGCGCTTCAAAAGGTGCGGCTTTAATACTAGCGTGATAACTATTATTGTATGAGAATTCAGCCAAAGGTAAGTGCTTATCCCAGTCACTACCAAAGTCAATCACGCAAGCACGTAACATGTCTTCCAATGTTTGGATCCTTCATTCATTCTGACCATCAGTTTGAGGATGGTAAGCAGTACTCATATCTAAATTTGTCCCTAATGACTTTTGAAAGGATCTCCAAAAATCCGAATGCAAAATGAGGGTCTAGTCCAAAATAATTGACACGGGCACCTCGTGCCTACGAATATTCTCCTTCAAATAAAATCGAGTAAGCCTCTCCATTTTAAACTTCTCATTCATAAGAATCAAGTTAGTAGATTTAGTTAATTAGGCACAATGACCCAAATCGAGTCCTATCCAGATGACGGTCTTTAAAGCTTTAAAATGAAATCCATTGTTATTCTCTCCTACTTCCAAACAGGGATTTCAGGTTATTGTAGTAATCCTGATGGCTTTTGATGTTTGGCTTTGACTTTAGCACAAGTCAAGCACTTACTGACATAAGTCGCAATGTCAGCCTTCATACTCGGCCACCAGTATAACTTCTCTCAATCATGGTTAACATTTTTTTTGGTCCAGGATGTATGAAATATTATGATTATAGGAGATTTCCAACACTATTAGGTCTCTCAATCCCTCAATAATGGCTCCCCTTTGCCAGAGAAATCTTTGGCACCTATATGTACCACCTTGCCGCTTCAACTTGTGCATTTCGAATTGTTTTAGTAAATATGTTATGCATGGCGTCCACTACTAAAGCATGCACCGATCGAAACCTTATCCTTCTTGCTTAACGCATCAGCGACAACATTCGCGCATTCTCTGGGTGATAACGAATAACACAATCGTAATCACTCACAAGTTCAATCCATCTATGCTGCCTCATTTTTAGCTCATTTTGATCTAAAATATATTGTAGGCTTTTGTGATCGGTGAATACCGTACACTTAGTGCCGTATAAATAATGTATCCATAGTCGAAGAGCAAAAACCACCGCTCCCAATTCCAAGTCATGGGTCGTGTAGTTTTCCTCATTCTTTCTAAGTTGTCTAGAGGCGTACGCAATCACCTTTTCTCGTTGCATCAAAACAGCTCCAAATCCTTTAGGGGATGCATCACAATACACAACAAAGTCTTTGCTTCCTTCGGGTAGTGATAATATTGGCGCACTATACAATTTTAGCTTCAATGTTTGAAATGCCTCCTCTTCGTCTTCCCCATACAAACGGCTTATTTATCTGAGTGAGTTTAGTTAATGTTTGGGGATAGTAAGAAAACTCGCTTAATAAACCTGCCGATAATAACCTGCCAAACCCACAAATTGTCGCACTTCTGTTGGTGTAGTCCGGTGCAGCCCAATTTCTAATGGGCTCAATCTTTGCAGATCAACATGAAACTCCCTACTTTCAATCACATGTCTCAACGGAATGGCACGGAATCAAGCCAAAAATTACACTTTGAAAACTTGCGTACAACTTGTCGCTCCTTAAGGATTATTCAAGATAGTCTTCCAAATGTTTCCATGTTCTTCTGTGTGTATCTTGGAATATAGATCATAAATGTCATCGATGATTTACATATCACGAACTTATCAAGATATTACGGTTTTCACATGCATTTCATCATTTCCATGAAATACTGGCAGGAGCAATTAGTCAGTCCTATAGCTTTGTTAAAATAATTAAAACATATAATACCTTAAAACTCATAGTTCCATTACGAGTTCTAAATGCTGTGATTGGAATATCTTTCCTCGCGATGCGAAGTTTGATGATAACAGACCGTAAAATCAATTACTTCGTATAAACACTATAACCTTGCAGCTGATCCAAATTAAGTCATCAATCCTTGGTAATGGGTGATTCGATTCTTGATTGTCAATACTGTTCAGTTTCGTCGGTAATCAATGCACATTCGAACGATCCATCCTTCCATTTTCACAAACAACACCGAGCTCCCATGTGACGAGCTCGGGTCGAATAAACCTTTTTTCAACAACTCTTGTAGTTGTTTGACAACTCCTTCATTTCAGATGGTGCTAAACGATAGATTGTCGCATCGGCGCCACAGGTGCAACACCAAGAATAGATCAATACAAGAATTCAACATTCCAGCTTGCAGAAGTCCATGTAATATTTTCCCCTTTCTGGGCTATACCTTGAGAGAAATCTCGGATAACAGGAACATCTTCTAATCACTTCGTCTTTGATTCTTGTTCAGTTACTTGAGCTAATAATAGCTCACAATCCCTTCTTGATATACTTTTGAGTCTTAATGCAAGAAACAATCTTTAATCAAGAATTATTTCTATTGCCTTCGATAACCAACGTCTTACCTTTCAGGGGAATCCTAACCTTTTTCTCTCCACACAAAATAGCAACATTATATCTTGATAGCCAATCCATCCCAATAATGATATCAAAACTTCCTAGTTTAATAACCATTAAATCGATTGGAAAAGAACGGTTTAAAAGATTAGTGTACGCGCCTATCCACACAATATTGGGTACGTACATATGTTTTTCTATCTCTATCGGCCCAATTCGACTTCATACTATGGAATAACTCATAATATCCTTTCTCGAATTAAGGAAAAGACAAGATACACGGATGTTTAGCAATAAAAGAGCAAATCAACGCGTGATTCACACTGCGAGATTTCGAGTCAAAAGAATACGCCTACCATGATGGATATCATAAACCCCAACTTTCATAATTCGTAATTCACATCTGAAGGTAATCTCGTATCTTTACCCACGTTACTCAAAGGAGATTAGTCCAAAAGAAAGGATAGAAAACTTCAAGACTTCAAGTCGGTATTATGTTGTGATAATTGGATAAGTGTCCAAAGAATATTCATGAAGAAAGAAAGGAAATAAGAAGTAGATAACAATTATCAAGTAAGACCGCATCCATAGATGGGTAATTCGACTGGGAAAAGAATAAGGGTACATATGCAGATATCCTTACTTGTACCGCTTGCAAACCATACAAAATCTTAATTTTTCAGAATTATAGTTAAAAAAATTGATCTTTATCAAAATCTTATGGTGACTACTATTCAAGCCTTGCAGTGGCCGCCTTCTAATTATACTAGGTGCACGACTATGTATAATTCAGGAATAGCAATGCAATGCTCAGTTCGTCAAACTAATGTCATCATATTTAAATGTATAATCATGCTTAATTATAAGATAGAAATCAAAAATGATTTTACAGAACCGTTCATAGTATGAAAGTAATTTAATTTACAAGATGTTTAATAAATAATTTTATGGTGATAGCAACTATTTATAATTCTCAATTAAAATAACTCATAAAATGATGACAATTTAAATTTTCTCAGGTGATATTATATTAACTTATTAAACAATAAGTGGTTTGCATGAGCGTAGTAAAGAGTGGTTCACAAAATGAATGGGTGAAATGATTACAATATGATAGGAAATAAGTTTAGCCAAAATCATCATGAGATCCATGATATCAATGGCGATTGAGAATACGAGGAGAAGAAGTTAGAACATAAATTCCAAATCTATAATGATTATTCATTTAATGATTGCATCAAACTATAAATAGGAAACAGTTAAAAGAAACAAGAAAAGAAAGATAACAACGACACACGTAGAATTTAGAAATCAAAAGATAGTCATTTCATTAATCACAAACGAGTCATAAGTTGTATCGTGACACATTACATGTCACCATCTAATGCTATACAACTCCAAGGACTAGTTCTACTAACTGATATCTCAGTTTAGTTAGTGATTTACAAAAGATACTACAAATGATAAACTAATCTACTAAGATTCAACTAGGTGGTCCCACTGGCTCGGAAGGTCCTCGGGCCTCCCATCAAAAGAAGATTTCTTTGATTTTTTTCTCGAACGCTCAGTACCTTCATCATCGGATGGTGGCTTAGGAACAGCCCCAATGCGAACCATCTCCATATAAAACCTCTTGTTCCACCCATAAGATGCATGTAATCTCCTCTCCACCATATCATGCTATATACGAGCCAACACAACTTCATCTCAGCCTTAACCACTTTATACTTCGAGTAGCATTCTACCTGCTCTCTATAACACCTCAACCTCATCTAAAAACATCACCAAAACTGCTCATGTTTCCCAAACATGATTAGGCATCTCTCTTTTTCCCGATCTTATCTTTGATTTCAAGAAGAGCAATCTCAGTTTGGCATGTTCCCAACTCAGCTTCCGTGACTCTAGATCGTGCACGGGACACCTATAAATCACGTCTCAATGCCCAAGGTGCCAATCCACCGACATAAGATGAGTCATGAGCAGAAGATGGCTCTCCTACCTCAAATACACCCCTCGGAAAGTCGCGAACAACATAAGGCCTTTGGGTAATAGTCCCAAAAGTGTCCTCAGGTGCAACGTCGGCCTCCTTTTCCTCTGACTCAAGAAATCGATGAAACAGAATCATATGACTCCGCATTAGGTGGCTTTGCATTAGTGGCTTAGAATTGTATGACACACCTCCTGTGGCAGGGTTTTTTTCACCCTCCACCTTATATGGAAATATCAACTCACAGCGTCCATCGAGCTCAATCTCAACATCTTCGTCTTCAATATCCTCATTATTAACACCTTTATTTACACCATCATTCTCCTCTAACCAACCAATCATACACCGGCTGATTGGGTCAACCATGTGGGCAGAATTGAATTCCAGCAAGCCCAGTATTACGATCAGGTTCAGCTTCCGGATCTTCTTTCGAGTTTTCTTCATCATCACCATCATAATCAACTAAATCAACCTCGTCCGGAATGTCAACCATTTCGTTGGGATCATGGATATCCACAACTTGGTTTGGCTCGGGAACAACTGGGTTCACTTCGGGAATAGCTTCGTTCGGTTTGTTAAGAGGGTTAGGGTTCTTCATGACAATCCGCGTCGTATAAATATCTCGTATTAGTATTAAAATAATCGCATAATCAACATTTATATTCAAAATAAATGAAAATCTCATATTACCATATATTTTATTTTTCCAATATATATAATAATATATCGATAAATAAATCCTTCTCCAATTCTTGTCCCGTCGGTAATTCAGAGATTTCTATTGCACCGTTATAGTCAAAAGATTTCAAAAATTCTTTCGTTTATTTTTCTTTTTGAAAATCTTTTGTTCTCTATAACTTAAGCTCTGATACCAAACTGTAACACCCCCATTTTCATATATCTTAGCGGAAGGGTCCAATGGTGTTACGTCAGAGCAGCACAATACTCTAATCATAAGAAAACACTCTAAAGAGGCGTTTTTAAGAAATTTCATTCATTTGAATAAAATAAAGTTTACATCACGTTTTAATAAGTTTCAACAACATCATACAACGTTTTACAAAACATTTTCAAATGAATAATTATTTAGCGGGCATTCATATCTCCATCGCCGAATTACCTTCAAGGACCTGAGATAAAACATGCTAAAAGTCAACAATAATGTTGAGTGAATCCATAGAGTTTATATATATAAATAATAAAAAATTTGCGATACTCAAGTACATTTTTTCAATATTCATATGGATAAAACAGATGTGCCACAACAAGTTAATCGGGGGATATTATAAGCCTCATGACATCGAACCTTACCATATAATCAAATATTAAAGTTGCTTATTAGTATTTATTTGTGTCTTAACTAGCTTAATAATCAGAGTTGCTTATCTGTTTTTGATTAAAACAGTTTAGATCTTAGTCTTTAATATAAGTGTACAACTTTTCGAAAACTTAGCGTACAACTTTTCGCTCCTTAGCAAATTCAAGACAGTCTTCAAATGTTTACCATGTTCTTCTTTATTTTTGGAGTAGATCAGAATGTCATCAATGAAAATGATCACGAATTTGTCTATGTACGGTTTGCACACGTGATTCATCAAATCCATGAATACTGCAGGTGCATTAGTCAGTCCAAAAGGCATTACCTGAAACTTATAATGTCCATAACGAGTTCTAAACGTTGTAATTGGAATGTCTTCCTCGCGTATGCGAAGTCGATGATAACCAGATCGTAAATCAATCTTCGAATAAACACTAGAACCTTGCAGCTGATCAAATAAGTCATCAATCCTCGGTAATGGGTATCGATTCTTGATCGTTAACTTGTTTAGTTCTCGGTAATCAATGCACATTCGGAATGATCCATCCTTCTTCTTCACAAACAACACCGGAGCTCCCCACGGTGACGAGCTCGGTCGAATAAAACCTTTTTCCAACAACTCTTGCAGTTGCTTGGACAACTCCTTCATTTTGGATGGTGCTAAACGATATGGCGCACGCGCCACAGGTGCAGCACCAGCACTAGTTGTTACCAGTTTTAGTCCAAAGGCCCAATAGGCCCATTTATGAGTCCATTAAGTAATTTAGTCCATTTTATAAGTCCAAGACCAGATCTTAACCCATTAATTGGGCCCAAGTGGGTTGGGTTCAAAGTTAAGTCCAATTGGTCCATTCATATGCATTGGGCCTAATGGCCCAATATGGCCATATAGTCCATTTTAAGCTTGTTTATGAGTTTATAGTAATTTTTCGGGTTCTCGATGTCGGGTTAAGTTTATTATCAGTAGGTTCATCATACAAAAGTTCCCAAAAGGGGGTTCTACCATCTCGGGTTTTAGTCTCAAAAACGCTTTACAAATTTTAGTATTGATATAGACGTAAAAAAAAATTATATGTTTATGCTTACAAAAATAGTTGTATCTTTCAAACCATAAATGATATACTTATAAAATTTATATTCATAGTTTCATTTTTAGATGTACATTATAAATTATAAGTCATTTTTATACTTATTTTAAGTAAATATATAATTATGGTCACTTCATTATACAAAGGTACATATCCTACATGATTTTATCTAGGTCTCATAGTTATAGGTTTTTAACCAACTCAGTACGAAATCATGACTTTTTATACGTTCTATCCAGCAAGAACAGATTTGATTACTTTTGGTAAAATGGTCATAACTTGGTCAATTTTCACTTTCCATTGAGTATCCAATTAGCCACATTATCATCATTCAATTCTCTACAACCTAGGTAAATCAAATCAAGTCTAATACTTATGTAAAAATCCAGAACTTACTGTTTACAACAGCACTAAATTTCTAATGAGTTCTAGCAAGTTTTAGGGGTTGATTTAGTCATTTTCACTCTAGATCTACACATGCATGCTACTTTTTATTTCTTGATCATAAAAATATAATACATTTACATATACATTTGGAATGGAAAATACAAGTTCAATAAAAAAATAAATAGAGATTATACCCAACAAAGTGAAGAAAATGATGAACAAATGATCAAAATAATGAAACTCTAGCTTCAAAACAACTCCCAATGATTTTTGATCATCATCTTTTTTATCCAAAGACTTGATAAAAACTTGTTTCACTTCAGCCCCAAAATGTGTATAAACTTTCTTGAAAAAGCCTCTTAATCACTTCAAAACACCTTCATTTTATAAGGTAATCATTGTAACATGTGTAGTATTTATTTGATCTTGGAATTTTTTAATGGAAATGGTATGGTGGTGTTGATGGTGTACGGCAAGGAGAGCAAAAGAAAAGAGGTGATGAGTATTTTTTTTATAATGAACTATGTGAGATGAGAAGGTTTCTTTTATATAATCAATACATGCATTTGATTTTAACATGTGTCTTAGACACACCCTTAGAAGATGCCACGCCACTATGAAGTGGTTTAGTGGCAAATGTAAGTTTTTATTAATAGTATTTTTAGTATTTAGGGTATAAATTTTAAGATAGGTAGGTAGTTTTGAGGCTAACGGGTACCAACGTAAAATAAAACGACTCTTTAAAGTTAATAGAAGCAATTCCTTTTATAAGCTTGAAAATAGGCGCTGTAAATCAATTCAGGGGAGTTCCGAACCCCATCTCATGATTATACTACTCCAGGACTAGGATTCTACTAACTGATATCTCTGTTTAGTTAGTGATTTACAAAAGATACTACAAATGATAAACTAATCTACTGAGAGTCACTAGGTGGTCCACGTGGCTCGGAAGGTCCCTCGGTAACATCAAAAGTAGGATGTTTCTTCGATTTCTTTTCTCGGACGTCAGTCCTTCATCATCGGATGGTGGCTTAAGAACAGGCCCAATGCGAAACCATCTCCTATAAAACCTTTGGTTCACCCAGAAGTTGCATGTATCTCCTCTTACATATTCACGCTTCCCTTACGGAGCCCAATTCCAAAATTCATCTCAGCCTCAGCCAACTTCTTCTTTCGAAAGTAGCATTCTCCATCGCTCTCTATACACCTTACCTCTCTAAAAACATCACCCTAACATGCTTCAACGTTTCCCAAACTCATGATCAAGTATCTCTTCTCTTTTTCCGATCTTATTCTTTGAATCAGAAGAGCAATCTATTTTGACGTGATTCCCATCTCAGCTCCGTGATCTAGATCGTGCACAGGACGGCCTATAAATCCGTCTCAATGCCCGAGGTGCAATCCACCGACATAAGAGAGTCTTGAGCAGAAGATGGCTCTCCAGCCTAACTACCACCTCTGAAAAAAGGTTTCGTCGAACAGCATAAAGGCCTATTGGGTAATTAGTCCAAAAGTGTCTCAGGTGCAACGTCGGGCATCCTTTTCCTCTGA
>BQNB010134679.1:0-18277 GCA_026074375.1 Tanacetum coccineum | reverse complement strand
GATTTTGCTCTTTGTAAAGGTTTTGAACACAAATCAAAAGACAAACACAAAAACTAAACACACCACTCCATGGCTCTTGTTACCAATTGAAGAATACTAGTAATCTTTGATATTATGTAAGAACTAGAGAGAGAAGTGGGTTGGAAAGTTTCTAGAGAGAGAAAGTAACATGGAATGGAAGATAATAATAATATGTGTGAAATGAGAAAATGAAACAACCAACCACCCTCTCCAAAGCATGGAGAGGGTATATATACTACATACATGGCCGGCCATGGGCCTTAACGGGCTTTCCATGGGCCTTGGGCCAAACTAGCTTACTAGACTAATCATATAACAAGCTACGGGCTAAGACTATTACAACTTGGAAGTGACCGATACTTTTCTTGTTTCCAACACCAATCGATAAGGTGCCCGTGTTACAGGTGCAGCACCAGGTATCAAATCGATTTGAAATTCCACTTGTTGGGCTGGTAGAATACCCGGCAAGTCCTCAGGAAACACTTTGAGAAAATCTTGAACAATGGATACATCCTTAAGTCGCTTCTCCTCCGACATGTCTTTTGCCTTCTTCGTGGTAACATGTGCCAAAAAGACTTGACATCCTTTCAGCAAATATTTATGGGTCTTGGTGCATGAGATGATGTTTAATCGAAACCCGTGTTCATGGCTGCTTCCGTCATCATGAACAATTAAGATTTCATTTCCAAAGGGGATACGAACGATCTTCTTAGCACAGACAATAACGGCCTGATATTTTGATAACCAGTCCATGCCGATTATGATGTCAAAACTACCCATCTCTACGGGCATTAAGTCGATGTTGAATGGGTGGTTTAGAAGATTTAAATTGCAACCCCAAATAAGTGTATTAACCCATATTATTCTATCGTTAGCTAACTCGACGTCGACACCATAGTCTAATGTAATTGGGATGATATCAATCAAAGAACTAAAAGCAGTAGATACAAAAACTCCTATTGGCACCTGTATCAAATAAAATTGAAGCATAATGGTTGTTTAGGAGGAACGTACCCATGACAACATTGGCATTCGGGTTTGTTCCGGCAGCGCCTACAGCATAAGCTCTTGCCACAACATTTCCAACCCCAGCCCGATTTTATAGAATCTTTCTAACACATTTGCATTAGATTCATCAAACTCAGCATGTTCTCATTATCGGAACGTCTCAAAGTAGACAGCACGATAAGAGTGAACCAGTGAGTTACTATCTCACCGATTGAATAGAAAAATCAATTTGAAAATCAATCGACGTGTCACTTGCTAAAGTGGTTTTGTGACACATCGAGAGTGTTAATCATTTCAAAAATTCATCATCAATCGTCAATTCATATCCTGGAACAAGTTTGATTCTTATAGAATCAGCACATCGTTTCTTTCCAGTTGTCACAAGTTTGATTCGTATAGAATCGCACAAGTCACCTACCATGAGCTTGTTTGATGTTGGCTCAAGCAGGATTTCCATCTTCATTGAATAATATCACTCGGATGTTCTGGCAAAATCACAAGGATAATGCGTAGGACTCTTAATATATATCTTGTTATTCACATTGTGTGACTTAGCAAGCATAATTTGACAAGTGTCCTAATGAGATTTATGGATGATCTCTTTTGGCTCTAACTCAATAGTGCACTTTTGATTTAGTGGATGGAGGCTGGAGCAGACTGCCACCTTTTCAATATCAACTAACTCGGAGTAGATAAGTCAAAAGAAAATGTGTTAATCTCTGTGAGAAACTAGAACAAGAATCTTTTGAGAAACTTGAGTGTCAAGAGGTTTGCATAGCGTCACTGGGTCATGACAGTCTTTTAAGTGCAGGACAACACCTTATTGTTTCCGACAGTTATATGTATTGACCCAGTTTCTGCCTAAGTGTATGGAGGGCTTCTTTCTTTTCACCCTTTATCCTTACATTTCTTTTTCATCTTCAAACCCATTCAATGCTTACCGAGACTTCATTAACTAACACCTTGTTCGGTGCTGTTCAGTGTTTAGCTCATCACAGTCGGCAAAATTGTCCTTTCCTCACTTTGTCTCCTTATTATCATACCTAAGGACTTCTACCACTAACTAGTGATATTCCCTGGTTAGCATCCCTCCGTTTCGTGGCTGGATCATGGATTTGAATACATATGCCTAACCACCTTATATCTCCATAAATTTAAGAACATGCCGATGTTCAGGGTATTCCAGTCACAATCCGTTTAAAACCATTGAAAATTCAATAAAAGTTGTTTGATATAAATAAAAAAGATTTACCACTATGAGAGTTTTTCATTATCACTAAAAGCTCCCCTTAACATATGCATCGATATCGTAGTACATGCTAAGTGTAAAGTGTACTGAGTACATTTTATATGATCACATTTTGATACAAGTTAGATTCAGTTTAAAAAAAATAACATATTCACCCTTATCCAAAAATGTAAATCCCTTTGATATTTTGATATCAATGATATAAAACGTCCTGGACAAAATTACAGAATATACTTATAGGAACCATTTTAATGCTCTCCCTCAAATTATAGTGGATATTTAAAGACGAGGAGATTGAGTACAATAATATGAAAACTTTGAATATACTAAGAAATTCTTGAAATATTGTAAACGAGCCCCACTCCTTATTATCACCATAAGTCTACACTACATATATACACAAGATTATTACGCACGAGGTTTGACCTGAATGATGAGAACATCATATGGTTCTTTTGTCGCAGCCGTAGGTCTCCTTCGTACAATCTCCCACCAAAGAACTTTCTAAGCTCCTCATTAACCTTCTTTCTTTCAAGAAGTTGTCAATCTGATCTTTCTCTGTCCAAGCACTCTTCAGTATTGCTTCAACTTTCTTTCCAAGTTACGAAAGTCTTTGATTCAGCTTGTGTGGTTGGTGATGTCGGTGTTGATGTTGTCGTAGCTTCCCCCTAAACCAGCAATCCTTTCTTGGGTAGAAAATCAAAACTTTCTGCAAGCCGCATCAAAGATCTTGATGTATAAACACTCCGATATCCGAAGTACACAATTAACCCTTTCAAGAACTTGATACCACAACACCAAAGTCAATTAAGTCCCGGATGAGCGCATTTCTCTCTTCAGGATAGTTATGATATAAATTGTAACACCAAAGTCAACTAAGTCCCGAATGTCACAATTATTCCCTCTAAGTAGTCGAAATGATAGCACCTAAGTCAACTAAGTCCCAAAGGGGGGGGGGGGGGGGGGGGGGGGGGTGAAAATATGGGATATAAAATTGGGTGTTTTATATATATAAGTTTATATTTTATACCAAATGTACTCATTTCTTTCTGCAGAATACTGACTGACTTAAGGAATCATCATACCTATGTGTACCTCTTTTATCAAATATTTCTACTTCTTTTAAGAATAAGCTTAGGGATTGACCGTTTGAGGAAGCATTAATTGAATCAGAAAGAACTTTTCTCACGTTTTAAATAATTATACTCCTAACACTTCCCCCTGGGGACTCAAATAATGCATACTAAATCACAAGATATCTCAACCCATGTGTTGAAATTAGTGCCCCGAAATACATTAAACCCCACAAAAAGCATTTCTCTGCGGTTATGACATTTGTCTTCCCGGAATGACCTAAAATGAGAATAGGTATGAATTCCCATCACTGTACTCATTATCTTTCTTGTATATCTATTCCTTCCCCCTTGCTGGTTTCGATACCTCAGAATCAGCAAAACCTAGTACGCACATATACTCGAGATCGTGTTCGAAGAATTGATAAGCTTAAATCTATTCCGTGAGAATCAACTTCAAGGCATTTAAAACTATGAAAGTATTTCCAAGCATTCCTAAGTCTTTTACAAACTATGAGGTGTTGGCAATATTGATCGTCTGTAGTTTAAAGCCTGAATTCACTAAGTCTCAAATTGCAAATAAGTCCATAAAGTTTTAAACACATGACATCTAAAGCTTGTGTAGTTAAAATCCATTAACTCCCCTTAAATTATGATCCGTCATTATTAAAAACTTTATCCGTTAATTCCGTGACTTATTTTGAAAGACTGTTTTAAAAGATTATTTGATGACGATTTCTCCCCCTCAAATAATGACCCGTTTTCTATTTAAAGAGCTGTTGTCATTGTTTGAGTGGTCGAATTGTCTTTGAAAAATCTTTTTGTGATTACTGAAAACACTGATTCATTATGAAGGCAACTTTTTACCAATAAAAATAAGATTTCTCTTATTTTGACACATAAGCGCACTGACGCGTACACTAATGGAAACATAGAAAGCACGGGTTGTAATGCAAAGTAATCACAAGCCTTTGCATGGTCATAAAGTAGACCATGCCCGAGAATAAATTCCCGTTGAGAGGTCAAGTTTCCTTTTTGACGGAATACACACCACTCCATGGCTCTGGATACCAATTGAAGAATACTAGTAATCTTTGATATTATACAAGAACTAGAGAGAGAAGTGGGTTGGAGAGTTTCTAAAGAGAGAAAGTAACATGGAATGGATGATAATATTATATGTGTGTGAAATGAGAAATGAAACAACCAACCACCCTCTCCAAGGCATGGAGAGGGTATATATACTACATACATGACCGGCCATGGGCCTTAACGGGCTTTCCATGGGCCTTGGGCCAGACTAGCTTACTAGACTAATCATATAACAAACTACGGGCTAAGACTATTACAACTTGGAAAACACCTTCGTATGACTTAGGGTCGAACTTGGTGAGGTAATCCTTTGTATTAAGAACAAAACATTTACTTCCGAATACTCTAAAATAGTTAAGTTTATTTGGTTTTTCCTACCATCTTAACAACTCTGTATGGAGTTTTTCTAAAATACGTCTAAATGAAACTCTATAAATTAAATATGTTTGATGTATCGACCGCAATACAACCAAAATTTTTGAGGAATGGATTGTTCGTTTAACATGGTTCTACTCATTTCTTGTAGAGTGCGATTTTTCCTTTCTACTACCCCATTTGATTGTGGAGTACGAGGTGCAGAAAAATTGTGAGATATCCCATTCAAATCACAATAGTTTCCGAATTGTACTTCATTATCAAATTCCCGACCATGATCCGTTCTAATTGATGCAATGGAACATCCTAATTTGTTTTGGATCATTTTGCTAAATACTTTGAATTTTTCGAAGCCTCGTTTTAATTGCTAAAAATATAGTCCATTGTAATCGAGAATAAGTCAATCTAGATGACTAAGGTATATACGCTTCCTCCATAGCTTCGTATGGCGGAAGGGCCCAAACAAACCATGTTGAAATTAGTTTCTAGTCATCTAGTGTTGAAACTATATTTTAGCCTTGTGACTTGTATGACTTGTTTTCCAATTTTGCAGCATCACAAAATGTCTGTCTGTATTTTAGATTAGGTAGGTTTCTAACTAATTCTTAAATGCAATGATTGAATTAATGCATATAGCGAGACCTCAAATCTCCTATGCCATAGTTGATTAGTTTTATCGTCCAATGTTGCAAGGCATATTTTGTCTTCCGGTTTATTTCCTAGTTTCATTACATATATTCCTCCTTTCCTAATTCCTTTTCCTATAACTTTTTCGTCTTTGATTATTTGCTTCTGTTCGGTAAATATTACTTTGCATTTGTTATCACAATATTTGACTCTACACTAAGCAAGTTATAAGTAAAGTTATCTATCGTTGCTCAACATTTTCATTATCAGGGAAGTCTTGAGAATCGTCCTTGCCTATGATTTTACCGCGCAAGTTGCTCCCAATGTTAACGATTCCTCCGTTGTATGCTTGTTGTATGAAGAGAACAACTTCGATAACCGTTCATTGTTTTTGAGCATCCACTATCTTTAATCCATTCATCGGGTTCAAGTTTACTCCTAACATATTTCATCGGCGCTTGAGCTACATGGCAAGTTTGCATCTTAGTCATTTCCTACGTCATCTTCTCCATTTGTCGCTCCATGCTCCTCCAATAAATGCTTTTTGATCGTTGTTCTTTGCGGCTTTGAACATTCTCCAATAGTGATTTGGATCACCATCAAAAACATATTCTTCCATATTACCATAACCATCATTTCTACTTCTTTGGAATATTTTTCTATCGCCTCGTGGTTGTCTTACAAATCTTCCTCGTCTCTTGAAGAATTTCTTGAATTCTTTTACGGCCATAGCATACTCTTCGTCTTCACTATCGGAGCTTGAGCTATCTTCATCACTTACTTCCTTTTTCACCTTTAATGCAAGAGATCTACTTTGTTCTTTCTTGCCTTTGACCGTTTCGAAGTCTTTCTTTATTACCTCTTCATAGACTTTCAAGTTTCCAATAAGTTCGTCAAGAGGTAAGGTTGTTAGATTCTTTGATTCTTCAATCGCCGTGACTTTCGCGCGCCATTTTGGATGTAATGCCCTAAGAAATTTCCTAACACAATTCTTGCTAGAAAAACCTTCATCAAGTGCTTTTAGACTAGTAATAATAGTGTTAAATTTAGCAAAGGCATTATCTATTGATTCCTTTTTCGGAATCGTAAATTGTTCATATTGTTGAACAAAGAATAATCTAATTTGTTAGCTTGACTTGATTAATAACCTTGATGAGGATTAGCAAAGTATCCCAAATTTCTTTTGCGGTTTGACACATAAAAATTCTTTTGTATTCTTTACGTGGCAAAGCATTATAAATTACCATTTAGCTTCATTATTTTTTGCAAGTTTCTTTTTAAGATCAACATTTGTTTATGAAAAAGGTACAACTTCTCCTTTTTAGTTTTTCGAGATTAATTTTTAAATAAGATGAAAATCACCATTGGTTAATAACATCCAAAGATATAGATCATTTGACTTCACAAAGTTTCAAATCAATTTTCCAATATATACATCCAACAACTTTCAAATATGGTGGTATTTGCATAGATTGTCCTATCTAAATAGTTTTTATCCGATTCCATAGATTCGATTCAAGTTTTAAAATACATTATATAAAACACATGATACTCCAGGTCACAAGCAACCACAAGAGGCAAACACGCAATGGGAAGAAAAGTTATTACACTTATAAACAAAGGTTACAAAATGTGGATTAGTAAAAAATTATAGATTCGAATTACGTGAATTCAAAACATGCACAATCTTCCCGAAAATCATAATCAACACAATAGAGATGAAAGTATGAGAAAAAAATTGTAAGACAAGCGATAAGAGTAATAACCAACAAACCACAACGCGAGGATTAATAGTGGAACTAAACAAAGCACTCATCGCCCTCACTATCCACTCCCCGAGCCCCTAATCCGAGAAGGTTTTTCTTCACTATGACAACAAGCTCCTTTTATGGGCGTAGAAAACCGTACACACCGAAGCATACAACGAATTAACTACAAAAATCAAAACGACGAGATTCAAATTCTTAGCTAGAACCACTCATTCACAACCCGACTTCACTACTATGTTCACAACTATCACAACTTCACAACTTCATCACAACTTCACAACTTCTTCACAACTTCAAGACTTCACTTCACCACACTATTTATATCACAACTATCTAACACTACTTGATAAGATCACCACGATTTAACTATACTTACAAAGATTGCCAAGATCCTAACAACTACACACAAAACGAATATATAAAATGATTTTACAAGTATTTATATGGATGAAGACAAGATGAGCTAAGCACACTAAGAAAGATACTTCTCACTTGATGATGAAAACAGGAATGGTAGAGGAGAATAATAAGAGGGTTCCAAACCTATAGACCCATAAAACCTCATTTAATAGTTTTTTAAAAATTGTTTTAGTATTTTAAAAAATTAAAAATTAGGGGGATTTTAACCATTAAACAGCATTAGAAAGCCCAAAAGCAAACCGGCCCCGTTCCCATGGTAATGGGTATTCCTATTATGTTTATGAGCCTTACTCAGATCAGAATAGTTTATTCTCTTTTCGCCTATCGAACCGCGCTTTAAGCAACCTTCGCATTTCCTGCTGAGATCCCAAGTCTCTTGCACTTGAGGAATTAAGCTTGGATCACTTGAAAACAAAGCTTTATGATTAAATGATCAAAGGATTTTGATGAGATGTGTGGGCTGTTTTAGAACAGAAAGAATGAGTGCAAAATGTGAGAAAATTGTAAGAAAAAGTCCAATATTTATAGGACAAACTGGGATGGGGGGGGGGGGGGGCGTGGCGTCTACCTAGGGCCGGTCCCCTTAAATAGGTGGGCGGTCCCCTTAATTTTAAGGGGGTCGGCTGTGTATTTAAGGGGGCCGCCCTAGACTGGGGCTTCCCCAGTTTGTCTTTTGTGTAGGGGGAATTTTCTGGAGCTTTTCTAGCCGTTTTAGGTCCAAAATTTTGAATTTTAAAATGTTTATTTTGAATAAAATATTTCTTTTAATTGTAGAAAATGTTTTGAAATGTTTATAAAATGTTTACAACATTTTATAAAAGTGTGGGGTTGAATAAAAATTTCTTGATCATAAAATGCATTAAGCATTTATTTATTCATACCTTTAAGTGATGTATTTGTTGAAATGAGAATTTACTACTAATTACTTGTTTACGTTTAATTTTACGTTGAACGTTTTTATATTTTGTGATTATCAAAACGTAAAGATGTGAAAAAATATTAGTAATGTTTTTAAGCATTATATTTTATCAACATCCTTCCACATACTAGCTTCTCCGGAGTATGTGTCTGGCGTAGACCACGCTAGTTTGGCAAAAATAGTTAGTTGTGTTGTCTTCTTTGAAGATAGCGGAGAAGACTATATCGGCGTTTTAACATGAATTTTTCAGGTTTATTATTGCTCTTGGGTTCTGAGATTCTTGATGATCATTTGAGGGTGCTTGCACTTCTAAACGAAAATTCACTACTAAACGGCTTAGCAGTGAAATTTCGTTATTTATGACTATCCTAAATATGGGTTCATCATTACTCCGTAAAACAGTTACACTTATGACCCTATTAATGGGCACAATGTGGCAGGCATCACCATCTATGTGTTACCCTAAAACCACTACGTATGGCTTTCACAATCGAACATGAAGTTTTTTTGTATTAATGGTGACAATCACATATTTGTTTTGTATTAATGGTGACAATCACATGTTTTTCAATGGATGGTGACCCGATGATATTTCGTAATTGCTTTTTTTTTTTTATTATAACGTACAAGACGAATGAATTACGACTAGACGAAGAATAAAAATCTACAATATGCTTCCAATTTCCAAATGCTTTAAAATTTTGTTTTGACAAGTCTATACAGAGAACATGATCGTTTCATGATCGTTTGTACTCTTTTCGTCGTGTGACAACGCGTGGGATTGAGATCCTCTCATTTTCAAATCTCTAATGTCTTTCTCATGTTGACATGTTGTGAGAGGGAGCAATTTAATGGGTTTCATATTTTACTCAATTATGGCCTCACTATTTAATTTTCTTTTATTTGATTGGTTCAACATTACAAAACATAAGGGACAAACATTAGAGGATCTTAATCCGTGTGGAAATGTTACCAGACTATCGTACTTTCTGATTTCGCCTAACTTTAACTATTCGTAATAACTAATAAATAAACTTTTATGTGTATAATTTTACGTGTATTTCTTCATTCAACATGTTTTCAACAGTATGGTATGACATAATCGTTTAGTTTTCCATCTTTTGTCTTTTCGACAAGATATTTTTTAATAGATTCGAGAAACTTCAAATCTTTTGACTATTTTCTTTTTTGTGAAATAAGCAATCGTTTTAAATTAGAGAAACCAAGTGGCCCGACATATCGCAGAGAGAAGCACCATTGACCATTACCTTTTCATTTATGAAATTATAAAAACTTTAGTATTTGGTAAAACCAAAACATAAGTTGCATGTGTTTCACTCATGTATTCAGTTACACGCAACTTTGAAGTTCAAATATAACCTCCCAGTAGAAACCTTTAAAATTTTATAAGCTAAATATAATATAATATAATAATATGATTAGTGTAATGTATAAGCAAAGACTAATTTAAAATTTTAGAGCCGTTTGGTTTGACACATTTGCATTCAAGGAATCCTTTCAAACCTAAACACACTCGTTTGGTACAACTTGAAAAAAATTGTGTGCCACATTGCTAAAATATGATTCCAGGCAAAGGAGACTCCTTTTGACAAATCCAAAACCATGTTGGGCCTCACATTAATTTACCCCCTCACAATACACTCTTTCCAACTAATAAAAAATATAACATTAATATTTTTTCTCAATATTTATATTAACTAACTTCTAAAATATATATTTTTAATTAAATATTATTATTTTCCCTCTTATATATTAAATCTAAATCCAAATCTTAAACCAAATTTAAATCAAAATCCGAATCCTAATCCTAAACCCCTCTAGATACCAAACGGGCCCTTAAATAAGACGATAGATAATACAGTTGTTAAATCTAAGATGAGAGAATGTTACAATATAGTATCAATTTTTAGCAGGTTAAAGTGTAACTAATTTAAGTATAAAACTTAATTTTACTTGGTTAAAATAGAGTTAGAGTTATACTTAAACTAATATTGTTTGGTGTGCAAGATACTATGCAATTCTAATTCTATAGGGATCGACCCCCATCTTTATAAACAGAGGTGTTGTGGGATGCTAGTTAATTCATTTTTTTTGTTTCGATGCAAACCTTTATTTGTTATAAATAAAAGGGGTTTGAGGGTATATATCGTGTGCATGTTCTTTCTTCTGTCGGTTACCTTGTGATCTTGAGGTGTTGATTTTTTTTGTGAACTCTTTAATCAATTCCGCGCTAAGCTTTCAGGTTTTTTGAAAGTTTTATCCATGAGTTGATATCGGAGCCTTGCTCGAGAAGAATGAAATCACACAACGAGGGGACACCCAAAACAAGCGCAAAGAATAAACCTTATTTTGTTTGGCGGTTTATGTGCGGCCGTGGTAGAATTAACACTGTGAAATATTAACCGTTGGATATCTACTAAATTCCAAATGTAGTTTTAAGACACATAGTTCTAGGTTCCCACCGGAGGGATCTCGCATAGGAGCAACCAGTAGGGAGATACAGCCTGTCAAAGTTGGCTAGATTGATCTGATTTTTGTGTTGCTTTCGGTTATTGCTTGGCTATCATTGTGTTGATATTAGGTGTCTGAAGCTTAGGTTGATTAAAGAGAACTTAAGGAGTAAGTTTCAGTTTTCTCAAGAATTCAGAGGGTTTACTTAGAGATCAAGATTGTTGTTACAAAGAGTTTCGACAAAGAGGTTTAAAGGCTTCAAAAGGTTATCGATTTAGATTTTCTTGTTGATAATCAAAATTGATGGTTAAGAAGCTTCAAGAGTTTTTTTTTTAGGGGGGGGGGGGGGAGGGGCTTAATAAATTTGTATCAGATCCTTGTTCGAGAAAAAGGAACAAAACAATGTGGGGTAAAGAAAATCAATTTTGAGGCTTTACTTAGAGATCAAGATTGCGGTGATAAAAGGTTTTGACAAAATGGGTTTGAGGGTATATTGTGTGCATATTGTTCTTTCTTTTGTCGATTTTTCTAGTGATCTTGAGGGTATTGACATTTCTTATGAACGCTTTGATCAAATTCGTGCTAAGCTTTCAGACTTGTGAGACTTATTGAAAAAGTTGAGTCTTTAGGGTTTTTAATGGATTAAATCCACTTGACAAGGTTAAATCAAGGTTTGAATAAGAATAGATAGTACGATACTAGCTAGGTTTATCATCGAAAAGCTCGATGGTTTTGGTCTACAAAAGTATGGAGGTTCTAAACAAGTTAGGTTGAAGCAACTTGGTCCTGATGTTATTACAAGAGTCCATGGAGTACACGTTCAAAAGCGTGTTTGGTTTGAGGTGGAACTGGAGAGAGCTTAGGAAAATTATGAAGCCGGGGTTATTTAGGATAGTGATGCTCATGCTGAAGTAGCTCAAAGAAAGTTGGAGGTTAAACAACTTGAAGGAAAACCATACACGGATTTCTTGGTAAATGAGCAGGTTTACCTTGGTGCAAAGGTTAGGGTTCACATTATGGAAACCGGTGTACCTGGTCATGAGGGTACAAAGGGGGCCATGTTGTTGAAAGGGAAGAAGGTGAAGGAGGTCTAAGGAAGCTAAGTTGGATATTTACTAAGGTACAATGATATGTTAACAAGGTTGTCCTTGTTTCGAGGTTCCAACATTAAATGAAGATGTTGAGGATCGGTATAAACTAAGAATCACTACTAAGGTGTAAATTGTTATGATATAGTATCAATTCTTAGTGGGCTAAAGTGTAATCAGTGTATGTATAGAAATTTAATTATGCTAAGTTAAATAGAGTTATGGTTAGTGATATGTGTGAAAACACATATCCATTTTATATCAAAAATGGCCCTAAAAAGACAAAATTGTGCTTTAAATGCTTGAATATTGCTTGTTTTGTCTTTGTGATTGTGTAGGTGTGGATATTGCAAAAATCTCAAGAAAACGGTTAAAACCGGGCAAACACGAACACGAGAACGGAAGAGCACGCAAAAAGCCGGGAGAAAGCTATCAAAAGTCAAGAGTGGTCAACTCAAGTCAACCTTTGGTCAACTTAAGTCAAACCACAAAAAGACAAAAATCCCAAAAATACCAAACCAGTCCCTCAAAGTTAGCCAAATTACAAAAACAATCCTTAAAGCCTTAACGGTGTTAACTCTTATAACTAAAAGAGTTAACACCCGTTATTTCCTTATAACAAAACCAAGCCCGGGCCCAATTCCATCCCATGGCCCATTCCTTTTATAAAAAGCCCAAAGTCAAACTTTTTTCGCCCCGGGTAAAAAAAGGAAAAGTCAAACATTCCTTTTATAAAAGGAATTTACGCGGGAATTCTCGTTGTTACTGTTCATCGTCTCCAAGGTTTAACCAAGGGTTAATATCATAGGCAAATACAATTGGCCACACGAATGGGTAATACAAGGGTAAAGTACACGTTGGCAGGGTAAAACGTCATCAAAATGTTCTCATTGGTCCAAACCCACTTGATGTGACACACGGGCAAAGTAAAGAAAGCACAAGAGGAAGGGATTTTTACACTCAAGTCACTCACTAAAGAAACACAAGGTGTCACAATCACGGATTGCCACGCTGGCAATCCGTGTGAGCTTGAAATTGATCTAACGGCCAAGAGTAGTTCTCCAATCATTGAAGGAATGTACGGACAAGATTAGAAGGAGCGTGCAGAGACCTAAGGACCTAGAAGGATCTACTTAAGGCTATAAAATAGCCTCATTCACCGACACACAGATATATCTTTTTCCTGTAATTTTTCTTTCAAAAAAAAAAGTTTTATGTAGTTTTGTTAAAAATGTAATTTTCCCCTTTAAAGCTCTTGTAATCTGATTTCTTAAGCATTGTAATTGTTTTGAGTATTAATAAGATCATCATTTCGTTTTCATAATCTCTTTTCACTTGTTAAAGTTTTTATAAAAAGTCAAATGTATAATATTGTTTCTTAAGCTCACAACAAGCTCTCATAAGCTCGTACAAGTCTCTAAGCTTGTAATTTAGCTCTAATAGGCCTTAATTTACTCAAACCTTAAAATCAGCTATAAGTACCTTTGCTTATTGGATTTGGAGCTTTTAGATGATGAACTAGAAAAGGAAGAGTTCATTGGACTATACTGGCTTATTACCAATAAGCCAAAACTTGTAGACATAAGCTCTTGTTGAGCTCTTACCACTGTTTAGCTGAGGTTTCAGGTTTCATTCCCTTTTTCTTTTTCTATTCTCTTTAGTTATTAGCTTAATACTGTCCTTGCTTATTAATTGCTTAGTTTGCTTATTTAGTTGCTTATTAGCTGTTTTAATTAGTTTATATGCTTTAATATAATGGGATATCTTGTTCACAAGCTTAGTCATTAGGTTAGTATTATAGTTTCATAATCTGTCTTAAAAACGACTAAAAAACCAAAAATAATAGTTTAGCTTATAGCTTATTAATCTGGCTTATTGTCTATTTGAATTTGCTCATTAGGTTGGTATTAATCTGTTCTATATCTGGTCTTAAAGTTGTCATCATTAGTTTGCAAATTCATAAGCTTAAATGGATTTGCTAAGAAATAAGGGAGTGTTTGGATCAGCAGTACTAACCTCAAGTTAGTACTGCTTGAGTCCTTTTAATCCTATATTCTTGATTTAAATCTATCAAATAAGTTTATCATTGTAGGATTTAGAGACTTAGTTGGTCTTAATCAGTTTTAATATAAGATAGCTAGTTATTTTTAAGAATCTGTTAGAATTAAGGAAGTAGAATAATCATTTCAAGCTTAGATCAGTTTTAGCTGTTACATTCTCTTAATTTGCATATAGACTTGTGATTTAAGAGTGTTAAAATGAGTTCTATAGGTCTGCATCATTAGAATTAAAGTTTGGGTTCAAAAACTTGTCAACTGCATTAGCAGTTTTAATGGACTTACTGTCATTTTTGAGCTTAAGTTTCAGTAAGGTAAAATAGGATATAGCTTTTAATTTTCAATTTTTTAAAGTAGCTTAGAGATCATAGTTTACAAGTTTGCATTTAATTTTTGAAAAGTAGATTGTTAAGTGATCTGTTTTAAGCTGGCAAATAAGCCATTTGTCTTTTGATTTCCAAAACAAAAGTCAGCAAGAGCTGAGCTATCTGTCTGTTTTGTTGAGCTTTTTCAATAAGCTCAAGTTGACCAAAGTCTTTTCAAAAAAGCATTTTTATAGAGCATTTTAGTCAAACTTTAAGAAAAGTTAAGTCTCAAGTTTTAAAGTGTTTATTTGACTACTCAAAATTAAGCTCAAAATGACCCTTAAGGTCTGTTTGGTTGTAGAGTGTGCATAAGTACTTATTGTGCTTTTTTAGCTTTTGGCTTGTGCTTTTGTCCTTATTTCATTTTATTTCAGCTCATTAGGATAGTGTTAGCTTATTAATAGCTTATTTTGTAATCTAGTTAGCTAATTTTGATTTTTAAGCTTTTTAGTTTAAGTAAAATTCCAAAAACATAGCTAAGTAGTATATGTTAGGTTTTCAGCTTATTTAGGAACTTTTATAATAAGTTGCTTTCATTAAAAATGCTTATTTTTAGGAGCTTTACAACTTTGCTTTTTTAAGTTTTTCAAAAAATAAAAAAGGGGAAAGTGGAAGTCGGGGGTGAGCAAGACTCGAACCCCCGACCTCAAACACCCTCAACCCTTTATAACACCACACACACCACTCACTACCACTGCGCCCTTGGGTCTTATTCGTTATACATTCACACCATTTATTCTTTATACTCATTTTAGCCTTATAAGCTTAATAAGCTGTTATAGCTTATTTCGCAGCTTATTCAATAAGCTGTGATCTCAAGCTTATTTTTCCTAGGTTTTAATTAGTATAAGCTATTTTCTGTAATTTTTCTAGAATTTTTATAGTTCGTTTAGTATTATATAAACATTTATTTTCATTAAAAAAACTTTAAAAAAGCATAAAAAAATAGAAAAATAATAACCAAAAAATTATAAATCTTTTTAGAATATTTTCTTGTGGTAATCATAAAGTTGTCGTGAAAATTAGTTTTGCTTTCATAGGGTCTAATTTGCAAAAATTCGATTTTTAAAGAACGAGATTTGTCCCCGTTTTCATTTTTTGTGTTTTAACGCTCATTTCAACTCCGTTTTTGTTCTAGTTTTCTTTAAACTTACTTTTTAGTCGAATAGAGTCCATTTAAAAAGAAAATTTTAATTTAGGTTCATTTTTAGAAATTTAGGGTTTTTGACCTCCGTTTAGGGGTCCCGTTTTGCGTTTTTAGCTAAAATTTGGTTTCCCGTTATTTGTCCTCGTGCTTAATTGTTATAATTTATTTATTTTAATTTTTAAAAGTAGATAACAAACCCAACCTTTGTCCTTCATCAAATCAATTGTCCGAAACATCTAACGTTTTTCAATTTCACAAGTCGTTGGGGATACGACCCGGGAATCATACTTCCCGGTTTATATACGTATTATATTATATATATTTGTGAAGATTTTCCTTTTTACCTTTGTCCTCAAGGGTAGTTTGGTAATTTTCCATCATATTATATATTTTATAATGACATTTATAATATATATATATATATATATATTTCTAACGAAATCAATTTTGGCGCCGCTGCCGGGATTTGGATTAAGATTCTCTTCGTTTTGAAGTTTTGTTTGATCGTGTTTTTGAAGAACCATCGTTTTCGAAAGTACCTTTTAAGAAATCAAAAAATTAAAAAAAATATTTGCTCTTTCAATTTAAAAAGTTACAAAGTTGGTAAAAGAACACCAACAAATAATACCTTCAATTGAGGTATTATCCATAATAAGTTCCCAACTCGAATTTAAGATTTAAAAACTTACCATTTGTGTCACTTACGAGATACGGCTCACCTTAAAAAGTAAAATTTTTAAGAGCTACCGTGAAGTAAGTTTGATTATTTGGTTCAAGTTGTCTTTCTCGTTGTCCGTTAAAATTAGATTGTGAATAAACTTTAGAAAAACCAAAAATATTTTTCTTATTATTTTTCTATTTTCTTTTAAATAGTGCATGCGCACTAGACGTTCTAATTATCCTAATAATTCAAACGTCACAATTCCAAGACGTCAGAGAAGACAAGTTTCTAACATAGTCGAACCCGAGATTCGAACTATTGTTACACCAATGGCTGAATGTACCATGGAGGAGCTACTCCGTGCCCCCACGGAAGGGTACGGAGAAGCTATTGTTTTACCAGAAATCAATGCCGATCATTTTGAGATTAAGACGAATTTGCTTCAGTTGGTTCAAGCTAACCCATTTTACGGTCGTGAGAGTGAGAATCCTCATGCTCATATCAATAGTTTCAAAAGGATTACTTCGACTTTACGATTTAGGAATGTGCCTAACGATGTGATTAAGCTTATGATGTTTCCATATTCGCTCGAGGGAGCCGCTAAAACTTGGTACGAGAAAGAACCACCAAATTCAATTTTTACTTGGGAGGATCTCGTTACCAAGTTCGTTAACCAATTTTTCCCTCCTTCGAAAACCACTCACTTAAAGAATGAAATTTCTCGTTTTAAACAAAAATTCGAGGAATCTTTTAGTGAAGAAGGAAGGATTTAAGGAGTATGCTTAGATCAAGCCCCCATCACGTATTTACTGAGTTAACTCAATTTGATACCTTTACAACGGTTTAAACAAATACACGAAGACTCCTTAAATGCCGCGGCGGGTGGAAATCTTTTGAGTAAAACAACTAGAGAGGCTTTAAACATAATTGAGAATAAATCAAAAGTTTGTTATTCACGTAATAGATCAAATGCTTCTAGGATTAATCTACTTTCTAGTAAAACGGATATAAATCGATAAGCCCTGCAGATCAACTTTCCGACCTTTAGTCGCTTGACTCTTTCGTTTCTTGTCTGTTTTTGACTGTTTTTGCTTCTTTTTGTCCTTTTTATCCTTTCCTGCACAATAGACACAAAAGCATACATTTTTCTATTCTTTTGGCATTATTTTGGCTTTTATTTGGCAAAATCCCGGGTATTTATTATATTCAATTTAGCATTTATCAGTAATCAAATGGAACCACCAGGTTTTGCTTAGGTGCAAAACAATGGTCAAAATAGGTTTAATCAGAATCAAGTTCAAGGGAATAATTTTAATCGGGGAAATAATTTTCATGGAAATCAAGGTTTTCAAGCTCAAAATAATCATGCTCCGAATTTTCAAAATCAAGGATTTCAAAACCAACCTTTTCAAGTGCCTAATAATCAAGTTCAACAAGAGATTTCAAATGATTTTTCGAGTTACAAGAGACATAACGATCAAATGTTGAGAAACATGCAAAACCAAATCAACTCGTTGAAAGGAGACCTTAAGAATGAAATTCAAAACATGATAAAATCTCAACAAGCCGTCATGATGAATCAACAAACTACTTTTCAAAATAATTTGCAAAACATGATATGTGGATTGTTTCAAAACCAAGCCTCAACTTCGGGCACTCTTCTGAGTAATACCATTCCGATTCCGAAGGGTGAGATGAAAGCGATCACTACTCGAAGTGGTGTTGCCTACGAGGGACCCTCGATTTCTACTAATCCTTCTCCTAAAAAGGTAGTGGAACGAGAAACCAAGGAGACAACAGATAAGGAGCAATCTAATTTCCAAGGAAGTACCGCTCAAATCCCACCTCTAGTTATCCCCATTCCGATTCCGGAACCCGATGTTCCGAAGACTTTACCTAAGCCGAATATTCCATATCCTTCGCGACGTAATGAT
>BQNB010134678.1:3006-17105 GCA_026074375.1 Tanacetum coccineum | reverse complement strand
CACACACACACACACACACACACATATATATATATATATATATATATATATACATACATATATAGAGATGGGATACAATGAGAAGCCGCCTTAAAATAAAAAGGATGAGAAGCGATCTCAACCATCGGATCTAACTCACAAGAGGAAAAAGGTGGAGTGGCAATTATGTAAAAAACGTAAACTTGAAGGGTCAATATGTAGCAATAAAAAATAACCTTCCAAATAACAAAAACACCCCCTCTGACTTGCACTTTCCCTTTGACGGATCAAAACCCACACTCTCTCACTAAATCAAGGAAAAAATCTAACTACATCTTAGCAATGGTGAAGACAAACATCAAATGTTTTAAACCTCTCGTAAGTAAATCTTGACCCCTAAAATTACTACTGCTTCATTTTGATTTTTTTATTTAAGTCGTGTTTTTGTTTTGATTTAACAACTAGAAAAAGTAATAGACTGATTGCGATTAGTTACGGTGAAGCTAAAAGTATTAAAAAAGTCATCGAAAAAATCAATAACTGTATCGAAAAGTAAGTAAATTATTTAAAATACGGCTGATGCATTTGTTTTAAAAACTTATTCAGTAGATTTTATTTTTTGTAAAATAACATTCGATTAGGTTACTTGTAGTGTTTTTTACATTTTTGAAAATTACTTGTATATGTATTTATATGGATGATGCATTTGTTGTAAACAAGTGATGCAATAGGTTTTATTTTGTATCATATAAGGCTATATTAGGTTAATGATAGTGTTTTTAGGTGTCGAAATGTATATGTGTGTGTATTTGTGCTTGATGCAGTTGTTGTAATTAAGTAATGCAGTAAGTACTTGTCTGTAGAATATAAGGCTATATTAGGTTGCAGTCAGTGTGTTTTAGGTGTCGAAATGTGTATGTGTGTGTGTGTTTTTGTGCTTGATGCAGTATCCGTAATGAAGTAGTGTAGTAAGTATTTGTTTGTGGAATATAAGGCTAGATTAAGTTACACTCAATGTGTTTTAAGTGTCTAAATGTGTTTGTGTGCTTGATACAGTTGTTGTACTTAAGTGATGCAATCAGTAGATGTTAGTTTCATATGAGGTTAAATTAGATTAGGCGAAATGTGTTTGATGTGCCAAAAAGTGCCTTTGTGTGTGTTTAAATGCTTAATGTAGTTGTTGTAATTAAGTGATGCAGTAGGGACTTATGTGTGGCGTATGAGTTTAGGTTAAGTTACGCGCAGAGCGTATTAGTTGTCGAAAAGTGTCTTGTGTGTGTTTGTGTGCTATTAATGCAGCTGCTCTTGAGTCTAGGTTAGTTTACGTGCAGAGCATTTTAGTTGTCAAAAACTCTTGTTTCAGTTCATCCCTATTTCCTATATTTAGTGCATACATATCTGATATATTAGATATGCAGGTGGTAGTAGCTGCAAAGACTGGTGGGGCATTAGGTGGAATGGTTAGACGGTTGTCGATATATCAATTTAAAAATGAAGACAGAAGGGTTAGCTATGGGACTCCAGAAAATGCAACTGCGGTAATATCCCGAGTTAAACATTGATGACTTGGTCAATGACGACGAAGTTTATGAACTGAGCTTTTCTGAAGCTGTAAGCTCTATATATTTTCTGTCTCTGATGTTTTTATATTTTATATTTATTTTATTAAAAAGTATCACTAATAAATTTACTGCATCATGTTCTTTACTTCTGCACAACCTCATCATTTTGGTGTAACCCTTTGGTTCAAGTGTCGTATTGCCTTAAACAAAACTACACATGGTTGGAGTCAATATAGTATTCTTACTGCTAAAAACCATTAAAAAATTGATTATTTTGAATACCAGATTGGAAGCATTTTTTTGTACCTGCCTCAAATCCTTGTTAGCATTTTTGAAATTGCTGCACTTTTTATTTGGTGAATGAAATCCGACCCTTCAATCATAGTGTTACAGTTTTTAATCAATCACTATACTACCGAAAATAGGCTTTTTAAGAAATGTAGCCATCATTTTTAAACAAGAAAACCCAGTCCTTACAAAGTAACTGTTATTATGGGTGTATTGTTTGATTGTTTAAGTAATTTCTGGCTTTAAGGTGCGTTTTTTATTGAGTTTTGCATGTGATCCACATATGAAAGCTATAGCAAAACAAATGGTTGTGTTTCGGATTGCCTATATATAAGTGCTTATATGCTTATTGCAATTGTGTTAAACCAGGTTAGTATACCTGCTGATGCAGCCGAAACATGCATTGGGTCTGCTGCAACCATTACAAAGTCTGATATTGCAGCTGGTTTTACTGCTGATGCAACTGATGAAGCTGATGGTAAGTGCATAAATAGTACTCAGAATGATGAAGGAGTTCAGGTTCTGTCCCATGCAAAAACCGGTGCATTCTAATAACGATGGGAAGCTGAATTCTTTTGCTGGGTTGCCAGGTTCATTTGCGTGCTTGCTGAAGGGAACTATAAACCAGAATGTAAACAACAAACTTGCTCAAAAGATGGTTAAAATCTCTGAGATGTACTAACTTTTTAAAGTGTAATGCACTAACAAAAGACATTGTGATGCAGTAACTTTTTTAACTAAGATTAACTACCTTTTTTAACTGTAATGCACTAACAAAATACATTGTGATGCAGTAACTTTTTAACTGTGATGTACTAACTTTTTTAACTGTAATGCACTAACAAAATACATTGTGATGCAGTAACTTTTTTAACTGAGATGTACTAACTTTTTTAACTGTAATGCACTAACAAAATACATTGTGATGCAGTAACTTTTTAACTGTGATGTATAATTTTTTAACTGTAATGCACTAACAAAATATATTGTGATGCAGTAACTTTTTTAACTGAGATGTACTTACTTTTTTAACTGTAATGCACTAACAAAATACATTGTGATGCAGTAATATTTTTAACTGAGATGTACTAACTTTTTTAACTGTAATGCACTAACAAAATAAATTGTGATGCAGTATCTTTTTAACTGTGATGTATAATTTATTTAACTGTAATGAACTAACAAAATATATTATGATGCAGTAATTTTTTAACTGAAATGTACTTACTTTTTTAATTGTAATGCACTAACAAAATACATTGTGATGCATTAATATTTTTAACTAAGATGTACTAACTTTTTTTAATGTAATGCACTTACAAAATACATTGTGATGCAGTAACTTTTTTAATTGAGATATACTAACTTTTTAACTGTAATGCATTTACAAAATACATTGTGATGCAGTAACTTTTTAACTGAGATGTACTACTTTTTTTACTGTAATGCACTAACAAAATACATTGTAATGCAGTAACTTTTTAACTGAGATGTACTAACTTTTTTAACTGTAATGCACTAACAATATACATTGTGATGAAGTAACTTTTTAAACTGAGATGTACTAACTTTTTTAACTGTAATGCACTAACAAAATACATTGTGATGCAGTAACATTTTTAACTGAGATGTACTAACTTTTTGACTGTAATGCACTAACAAAATACACTGTGATGCAGTAACTTTTTAACTGTGATGTACACTTTTTTTTAACTGTAATGCACTAACAAAATACATTGTGATGTAGTAACTTTTTTAACTGAGATGTATTAACTTTTTTTACTATAATGCACTAACAAAATACATTGTGATGCAGTAACTTTTTTAACTAAGAT
The DNA here is from genome assembly GCA_026074375.1 of Tanacetum coccineum. NCBI lineage: Eukaryota > Viridiplantae > Streptophyta > Magnoliopsida > Asterales > Asteraceae > Tanacetum > Tanacetum coccineum. Next base: position 13,441 of record BQNB010134678.1, on the reverse strand, counting down.
GTACTAACTTTTTTTTTAACTCTAATGCACTAACAAAATACATTGTGATGCAATAACTTTTTTATCTGAGATGTATTAACTTTTTTTTTACTATAATGCACTATGTAGTAAAATTTACAATTTAATGTAGTTAAATTTACAATGTGATGCAGAAAAATATACAATTTAATGCAGTAAAATTTACACTGATGAAGTGAAATATACAATTTAATGCAGTAAATTGTACACTGTGATGCAGTAAAATATACAATTTAATGCAGTAAAATTTACAATTAATGCAGTAAAATATACAATTCAATGCTGTAAAATTTACAATGTGATGCTAGAAAATATACAATTTAATGCAGTAAAATTCACACTGTGATGCAGTAAAATATACAATTTAATGCATTAAAATTTACAATGTGATGCAGTAAAATAAATAATTTAATGCAATAAAATTTACACTGTGATGCATTAAAATATACATATTAATGTAGTAAAATTTACACTGTGATGCAATAAAATACACAATTTAATGCAGTAAAATTTGCACTAAGATGCAGTAAAATATACAATTTTAATGCAGTAAAATTTACAAAGTGATGTAGTAAAATATACAATTTATTGTAGTAAAATTTATAATGTGATGCAAAAAAATATACAATATAATGCAGAAAAATTTACACTGTTGAAGTAAAATATACAATTTAATGAAGTAACTTTTACAGTGTGATGCAGTAAAATATATAATTTAATGCAGTAAAATTTATAATTGATGCAGTAAAATATACAATTAAATGCAGTAAAATTTACAATCTGATGTTAGTAAAATATACAATTTGATGCTGTAAAATTTACACTGCGATGCATTAAAATATACAATTTAATGCAGTAAAATTTACACTGTGATGCAGTAAAATATACAATTTAATGCATCAAAATTTACAATGTGATGCAGTAAAATACACAATTTAATGCAGTAAAATTCAAAATGTGATGCTAGTAAAATACATAATTTAATGCAGTAATATTTACAGTGTGATGCATTAAAATATATAATTAATGCAGTAAAATTTACACTATGATGTGGTAAAATAACAGACGAAAATGTAAAAAAACAGACGAAAACGTAAAATAACTGACGAAAACGTAAAAAAACTGACGAAAATGTAAAAAACAGGCGAAATCGTAAAAAGCAGACGAAAACGTAAAAAAATAGACGAAAACGTAAAAAAAAGACGAAAACGTAAAATAACTGACGAAAACGTAAAATAACTGACGGAAACGTAAAAAACAGACAAAAACGTAAAAAAACAGGCGAAATCGTAAAAAATAGACGAAAACGTAAAAAAACAGACGAAAACATAAAAAAACAGAAGAAAACGTTAAAAACAGACGAAAACGTAAAAAATGGACGAAAACATAATAAAACAGGCGAAATCGTAAAAAAACAGACGAAAACGTAAAAAAACAGACGAAAATGTAAACTAACTGACGAAAACGTAAAAAAACTGACAAAACGTAAAAAACGAAAACGTAAAAAAAAGACAAAAACGTAAAAAAACAGGCGAAAACGTAAAAAACAGACGAAATCGTAAAAAAACAGATGAAAACGTAAAAAGCAGACTAAAACGTAAAATAACAGACGAAAACGTAAAATAACTGACGAAAACATAAAAAACAAACGAAATCGTAAAAAAAAATAGACGAAAACGTAAAATAACAAACGAAAACGTAAAAAACAAACGAAAACGTAAAAAAACAGACGAAAACGTAAAATAACTGACGAAAACGTAAAAACAGACAAAACGTAAAATAACAGACGAAAACGTAAAAAAAACAGACGAAAACGTAAAAAACAGACGAAAACGTAAAATAACTGACGAAAACGTAAAAACAGACGAAATCGTAAAAAACAGACAAAAACATAAAAAACAGACGAAAACGTAAAAAAACAGACGAAAACTTAAAATAACTGACGAAAACTTAAAAAACGAACGAAAACGTAAAAAAAACAGGCGAAATCGTAAAAAAACAGACGAAAACGTAAAAAAAACAGACGAAAACGTAAAATAACTGATGAAAACGTAAAAAACAGACAGAAACGTAAAAAACGGCCGAAACGTAAAAAAAATAGATGAAATCGTAAAAATCGTAAACGTACAAAAACGTCAAAAAACGTCAAAAAACCATTAAATAAATAAGAGGAAAATAAGACTTTATATACCCTACAAGTTAAAATGTCAAAACTACCCCTGTAGTTATAAAAAAGGAGGGGGAGATGAGGAGACACATGGCGCAATCTGGTGGCTTCCTAACCTTTTTATTTTAAGGGTCTTCTCATTGTATCCCCAGCCTATATATATATATATATATATATATATATATATATATATATATATATATATATATATATTATACTTATATATATATACAATTATAATATAATATATTAAATTGACTTATATTAGAGACCGAGAGCCCCACATGAGACGTATTAAATCTCATCGCACACAAAAATGACCACTTAACACAAACTCCTGTACGTTTTTACCACTACAAGAGCATAACCACATATTTCTCTCTCATAAAAAAAGCGAGTATCTCTCACAATATTTAGCTATAGAGTCTATTTTAGATTCTGTGACGGCTAGATAGTCTTCACCATAAACCATATTTTACAGAAGCTAGGTTCGTGATTACATGGTCCTATAGATTCTACAAGTCCGCTTCAAATGATACCCTCCTACACACGAAAAAGATCTTTTTGAGCGAGTTCTTTATATGATACCGCTTCATTGTCGACGACATACTATGAGTCACACATTTTAAATGAGACTATTGCTCAGTGCACGCACACCAATTCCATCTTACTGGTACAAGAGTGCAGTCGACTTCGGATTACTTTGATAGTTACCTGTTTGATTTTTCTGCTTTTAATAATTATCACTCGAGTGACGAAATTTTGATTGAGATAAAAAAAGATAGTGTAGTGTATTATTTTATATATTATATTCTAAACAAAGCTGTAAGTAATTTTTCACTGAGCATACTTATATATTTGTTTTTTTTGTTATAGGTTAGTTTTTTTATGTGTTTACTTTTGATTTTTTGGGGGATTTAAGTTTACTGTGTTTTAATAGATGATGGTTATTTATTATAGAGATTGTTTATGCTAAAACAAAGATAAAATGTAAGTAATATTATATTTGGAAATATTGGTGAAGTTTTGCACATATTATTTGTAAATGGAATTTTAGGGTTGTGAAAAAGGGTGACATATTTTATAGATATTAAGATATTATTTTGACTGTGACTATTGATGATATTTGTTATATAAGGGATTAGTTTAGTTGGTCTTTGGTATTTATATGCTAAAGATAAACGTTAGTCGATAAAAATTTAGGATATCGGATTCCCTAAATGAAGCTGAGGATATGAAGCTCGAATGTATGAATGGACAAAACCATGAACACGAGAGGCTTCAAAATCCGGGCAATCCTGAACAATAGAAATCATAAAACACAAAACACGAGAAAAGAAGGGCTAACCCCCTCACATTAATTGTTAGAAAATAGATAAGAAGATAGAAACGCTTGTTTTTGTTAACCGAGTCACGAGCTTGACTCGACCCCGAATTAAGTTGTCCATGGGGAAGCAAATGGAAAAGAAAATCTCAATCGGGCTTTCATTAATGTTTGGATAAACATTAAAGCACATGAAAGTTCCATCCCGATGAGATGCCACCGGCTCTAAGTGGAGATGCCAGGGTCAAAAATGGTGTCTTCACTCCCGGTAGAGAGAAGTAAAGGAGAATCCACAGGGTAGGTGCGATACGGGAGAAAAGTCTGAATGACAAATATGAAGGAATCGTCATCTTTAACATTTTGAGAAACATTAATCTTACCTCCCCCTGTGTTAAAACATTCATCTTCATTAAGCTCATCAAAATTGTTAATCACGGGCTTATCGGGCTCAAAATTTAAGAAAATCTCAACATCCGGTGGCTCCAGAGGAGGACGAGGAAATGACAGATCAAAATGAAATGATTCAAACTCGGGAACTTCTAAAAGAGGGTCATTTGAATTATCAGAAATAACAACGCTAGTCAACCCTCCCTAATCGGGCTCAATCTCAAAAAGAAATGAATCATACTCGGGAAGAGAGTTATTAGCATGAGTAGTGGTACTGCCACTTCTCGTCTCTTCCGTATCATCGCTAAAAGTCTCGAATTCGGGTAAAGAATTATCCAAATGAGAAAAAGAAGTATCGGACTTCTCAATGAAAGAAACACTATCCTCGACGGGGATAGGAAATAAGGAGGGAGACTTAAGCACACGATCAGGAGGGGGATTGTCATTCAAAGCTTCGATATTAGCAATAAGACAATGGACGTTTAATAATTTCTCACGAAGAATTACTTCTTGGATTTGAAGAATATCTTCTAAGTCAATCTCTTCTTCTTCTTGGTCAACATCATTCACTTCCTCTAAGCTAACTTACTCGATGTCCTTAAAATCATCGTCATCACTCGAAGTACCATCATTGTTGGAATCGGAAAAAATTTCAGAATTATCGTTCAAAGCATCAAAAGTAGAAGAATCTTCACCAACGGGTACATCACACGTATCGTCGGAAATACCCTTGGACTCACTTAGGATTGGGACAAGGATCTCAACACTAGCTTTATTATTTCGTCCGATTCCGTTTCCGGAATAGTGTTAAGATGCTCGTCCCCCATTATGAGAGAGTTATCGGGCTCCACGGTCGGTAAGTTGGGTGTGATTGCTTTAGGCTTTCTATATATAATAGTATACTCATCATCGTCATCGTAGTAAAAGGTAGGGAGATTCCAGCTTGGACAATTAATATATTTTGATAGCTCCTCATTAATATTTCGCACATCTTCAAGGAGTTTACTCATTAATTCTTGAATATCCTCTTATCGATATTGATTGTCCGTCAAAGCATGCTTAATTTCACCAAATATCTCCTAAGCTATCGATAAAACCTTTGGTGTTACTCCAAAAGGTATACGACTAAACTTCCTTAAGAAGGTGTAAATGTATCTCATTAACACTTCCACATCGTCGATCATATTTTAAGAAATCTCTCCTTAGCTAGCTATAAAGCCATGCACTTTTCCTCAGGAGGTATATGATCATACTTCTTTAAAAAGGCTTGAATGGTTTCCATCAAGTTTTCTCTAGCTTGCAACATTTCTGTATCCGTTGCTTAAGGAGGATAATGAATGACGGGATACTGCGAGGGTTGAAATTGGTCAAAACCGGAAGAATTAGAATTTTGGTAATGATTAGGTTCATAGAAATTTTGGTTCAACGGTTGACACTAAAAATTCTTATGAGGACCCCCGCAGTTAAGATATTGTTGTGAGAAATTCGGTGAAGTTAGTGGAAAATTATTATCATAGTTTTGATCGAAACACGAGTCCGGGTTGTAAACAAACGGAACTTGAAGTGAACAATCATAACCAAAATGAGCATCGTTTCCACATAACTCACAAATATTCGTCTTGTACCGGGGTTGTGGAGGGTAGTCGGAAAAATTTTGAGATTCATTGAAAAAATTCGGATTTGGATTATAATCGAATGAATTTCCATCTCTTGAAGCGCAAAATTGTGACAAAATTCTCCTTATTAAGGGCCTTCACACCCACAACAAGTGACTGGCTTTCCATCACCATAAGTGCAATTTAAACAAGTTCCAAGTAGAAGATTAACACCACACTGCGAACATGTACATAGATAACAATAAACCATCACATGGTTGTCAACACCACGTACACTCACGTGGTTATAGTGACGTCATAAGAAAGGAATTAAACCAATATAGAGGATAAGATAAAGAATTTAAACGGTAAGAGGTAACGGAAGAAAATTTTGGGCCTTTTGAAAATAATTCATAAGAAAGGATTTAAAATAAAATATATTTTTTGGTAACCGAAATTAAACGTGCACGGTAGGTCTCTAAATTAATGTACATATAAAAGCGGAGGAGTTGGTAAGCGCACGAGGCGCTATTTAGAATAAAACCCTCTCCTTTTGGGTAATGCTTGATCAAACCCGCTTAAAAGCTTTGCATTATAGCACGTAATCTAAAGTGTAGCCGTAACAACGATAACATATGGTTATTTTTATATATAAAATAATAAGAAATTAGAATGTGTAAAATATTCACAAACGGATAATACTTCACGAGGAAGTTATTCAAAAACACTAATCTTCGAAGGAAACTCGATAATCGTAACACACTTACCTCGGTAACGGCAGCCAAAAATTTATTACGTTACGCTCCGAACACACTATATATATAATATATAAGTATATAAGGATTATATCAAATAATAGTATAGTAAGTATTTTCCGTCGGGTTCGAGAAACAAACTTTTAACCAAAGTTGTCTCAAAAACCTCCCGGGTCGTTTTCCCTCGACGAAGTGTGAATTGAAAATCGGTTAAGTCCGTGATCGTGCGTTTTGAATGGTTTCGAAGATTTTGATTTGGTTGTCTAAATCCTACTAAAAATAAATGACAAGTAGATAAATGCACAAAAACAAGTAAACAAGAAATGAAAATTAAATACGTAAGCATTAAAACGTAAACGGGAATTAAAAAGACATTTAAAACCTAAATTATCTAAAATTAAACCTAAATTGATCTTTTTGGTTTTTATAAGTCTTAAGTAACTAAAAAGCTAGGACAAAAAAAACTAGACCAAAAACGAAGGAGATTTGAGCTTGAAAACCCTAAAAACATAAATGGGATTCAATCTCGTTCTTTAAAAATCAAAATTTCGCAATTTAAACCCTACGAAAGCAAATCTAATTTTCCTAGGTTCTAAATGTTAAAAGAAAATTTTCTAAAAAAGAATTATATTTTTTTGACATTTTTATAATTTTTTATGAATTAAAAACAATTTTAATGAAATTAAATGTTTAAAAATACTAAACTATTTACAAAAAAACTGGAAAAATCACGAAAAATAGCTTGAAAGGTGAGTAATCTAGGAAAAATAAGATGGGGAAACAGCTTATCGAATAAGTTGTGAAATAAGCTAAAACGCCTAATAAGCTAAAAAGTGTAAAAAGTGTATAAGGAATTAATTGTGCAATACAAAACTGAAAAAGACCCCAGGGCACGTTGGTAGGGAGTGTGTGTGAGTTTTATAAAAGGTTTGATGCTAGGTTGAGGTCGGGGGTTCGAGTCTTGCTCACCCCTGACTTCCTTAGTTTCCCCTTTTTTTATTTTGCAAAAACCTAAAAAGCAAAGTTATAAAACAGCTTATAATAATCTATTTTTGTGAAAACAACTTTTATAAAAGCTAATCAATAAGCCATTAAATGAGCTTAAAACAGACAGAATGCACTTGACTACTTTTTTTTACTTTTTACAAAACTTAATAAGCTAAAAACTAAGATAAGCTAGAAACAAAATCAAATAAGCCATTATCAACTAACTTCTAACCTAATAAGCTAGTTTTGAAAAGAAATGAACAAACAATTTAAGCAAGAATAAGCTTAAATAAGCTCAGCAGTACTAACTTAGAGTTAGTATTGCTAGCTTTAATGCTGCTTCCACTAAATGACTAAGTAAGCTAAAGACAATAGTAAAATAAGCTAAGACTAACTTAATGAACTATTCTAAACTAGAAATAAGCACAAAGAAGCAAGCCATAAGCTGAGGATTTAAAATAAGCACTTAGTGAAAAACTGAAAACTAAACATACAACTTAGCTACTTTGGGCTTATTTTTAACTATGCAAACATATCCTTATGGATTTCTAGCTTATACTACCTTAAACCTTAACCAAAAAGCTACATGAAACAGCTTTTAAAAATCATTTTGAAAATCAATTACTCAAAGAAAAAGCTAAATGAAAAAGCTTATTGACTCAGTGTGTGCTGAGTGTTGGTTTTCTTATCAAAAAGACAACATGCTGATTTTGAGACTAAAAACAGATAACCAATTTAGCTCTATAAGCTGAAATAAGTTCAAATAGATTAACACTACCCTACAAACTACTAGTGTACTAATTTGCAAAAGCTACCAACTACTTCTACCTACTGAATTATGAACTTAAAAATGGCCTTTAGGCTTTTTATGCATCTGATGCAAATGACCAAATTACAAACTCAAAACCTACAAGTGCAGAACCTTGGACATAATTTGAACAACTTTTAAAGACTGAAATAAAAGCAAAAAGAGTGACTCATTTAACTAGAACAAGCCTAAGCTAAAAATGCTTTAAGCTAAGAATGCATATGAACTGATCTAAAAGCCACAGATTCTAACCATAGCTAGATTAGACCTTAAATTTGGATTTTAAACTTTAACTACTGAATTAAACTAACTAAATCACTAAATTTGATCTATCTAAATTTGATTCAAGTGATAAAAACAGGCATGGGCAGCACTAACAAAGGTTAGTGCTGCTGAGCCAAACACCCCCTTAAAATCATGATTTGTATTTTTACACTATGAAAAGATGAAATAAGCTTAAACAGATAAAGCATTAGGCAGATAAAGATTAATTAAGCAAATTCCAATAGAAATTAAGCACAATTAAGCATATTAATCAGCTGAACAACATTTAGCTAATAAAAAAGGCTTTTAAGGCATTTACAATGAAAAGCTAAGGCAAATGATCTACTTAAATTCAATAAGCTACCTAAAGACTCAATAAGCATATTAGAACTGAATTAAGAACAAATAAGCAAAAATAAGCACTAAAACACTAACATAAGCAGAAAATAAGCAAAGTAGTTTTAAGCTAAAATTAAAAGAAATTATACCTTATTCCCTTGCACTAAACAGGGAGAAACATAAACCTATTAAGCTCTAACCTACCCGGCTTATTAAATAAGCAAGCTAGAAACCCATAAGCTCTTCCAGATTTAGCTTATCATCCAAAAGCTTGTTTCCTTTTTCCAACTGAATAACCAAACAAATTAGCTCAAATAAGCTTTGAGGATGCTTATTTGAGCTTAGTGAGTATAAGTGAACATAAAACAGCTTATTCAGAGCTTATTGGAGCTTATTATAAAATTTAGATAAATTCTCATAAAAGAAAAAAAAAACACAGTTTTAAAGTAAATTGTAATTTTATTAATAAAGGAAAAGATTACATGGCTTTTAAATGAAATTTACATAAAGAAAATACAAATAAGCTAAAATTAAGCTATTATTAAGCTACCTACACTACTCCTACTCCTCGATATATTCTACTGTGTGAGCTTCCTCATATTTAGATGTGCGGAGTCTTCTAGATACAGGGACGCTCCTCCTTCATCTAATCATAACCTTTGATCCATAACTACCTTCATACCACTTTGATCTAAGCCGTCCATTGCCTGCCACGTTAATTCCACCAATAAGAATGCACGAGATTTCCAACGTGTTATTCCCTTTGACGTCAAGGATGACGTATGGGTTTCTAGAAGAGTTAACTTTCATTAATCGAGGGTAATTTAAGTATATGTGTGCAGGGTAAAAGCAGGGAAGAAGGTGAATAGTAAAACAGGATTTTCCCGCTCTCTTTTCTTCTAATATGTTTATGTTTGACTCAGGCAATTGTGTGGGTTGACTTGGGCTAAGGTTTATATTAAAAGGACTTGGGCCGGTGTTTGGGCCATGGTTAAAAGGTTTTATAGAAGCCCCTCAATTCCTTTTATAACTTGCTTGTTTGACCCGGGTTTAAACGAATTAACCTGGGCTTGGGGAATGGGATCGGTTTAAAAGGGTTGGGCCAAGGAAATGGTTAAATGGATTTGGTTATATGACTAACGACCGTTAGTCTTTTTAATTAAAAAGGACTAACGGTGTTAAATGTTTAAGGACCATTTGTGAAATTTATTTAACATCGAGGGGCTGTTTTTGGAGATTTAAGGGTTTTGTCTTTTAGTGGGTTGACCAAGGGTTGACTAAGGTTAACATTGTTGACCTTTGCTAGAACTCCCTGGCTCTGGGCACTCATTACATTATTGTGTTTGGCTTTGTCCGTTTTGCTTTTGTCCATTTCTTTAATATCCGTACCTGCACATACACAAATACAAAAACAAGCATATATTTGCCATTTTTACATGTTTTTGGTCTTTTGGGTTCGTTTTATAAGGTAAAAGGTATGTGTAAAATAGCACATACCAAATTCCCCCATACTAAGGTATTGCCGTGTCCTCATGCAATGCTATAAGTAAGCAATTAGAAAACTAAGAATCTCGATCCCTCTTGACTAATTACCTCGAAAAGTAGCTAAGTGTTCATCGAGGTGAATTAAAGAATCAAGAGTTTAGATAAGCCCTATTTTTACCATTATTGAAGATTACCACTAATATTTTTGTTTTTCTCTTTTTCTCATTTTTTTAGCAACTAACTAATTTGACTTTCGTTATTTTCATAACCGTTAGGGATCATAGAACAAGATGCATTTCGATCCGA
>BQNB010134677.1:0-18277 GCA_026074375.1 Tanacetum coccineum | reverse complement strand
AAGGGTTTGATCGCCGCCATTGAAAAGGGGATTTTTGAATTAGGGATTTTTGAATTAGGAGATTTTTGATCGGAAGATGGTGTAATCTAAGATTGGTATTTTGTGGAAGATTCAAAATTTAGAGGTGAAGGATGCTGAATTGGTTTTATAATCAAATGGGTAAATATGGTAGATTTGATGTTTATATTGGATATATGGTTATTATGAATTTTAGTTGGGTAAATATGTCATTATATCTATACTTATTATATAAAGTATTTATAATGTGAATCATTAAAAAATTAATATTAGAATGTCAGATCTTATCTCATTTTTAAGATTAAGATGTGAGATCTTATCTCATTTTTCATAAAGGATTTTTAGTGTGACATGTGTTTATCTCTAAATTAAAAAATCACTTTCATTTTTTAAATTGAAATATCTTCTTAACTATTACTTTATTTTTTTATTATCTAGTTTTATCATAATTTTTTTTTAAAATTGCTCTTTAACTTAATATATTCATTTTTATATACTTTTTTTAACTTTAGTTTTTTTTCCACTTTTTAGTAGGTTTATTTTATTTTAATTTAACATTTTTTACAACTTTAACTTAATTTGAATCAATATAAACTTGAATCGTCAAAATTATATACTTATGGAGAGATTGTTTGACGGGTAAGAGAGTGTGTGAGTCTTTGTACATGCAGGAGTGATGATGTCAATATGACGTTGCGAGAAAGTTACGAGAAACCGAAACATATACATCATACACCGTACACATATACATTCGGAGTGTTGCTAAAAGACTTCACTAAACGGGTAGGATAGTGCGGGGAAGAGTTAGGTTGACAATGGTTTTCTCATGCGGGTAGTGAATCACGTCAACTTTCCGCATCCTCACAAAAAATGTACTTCATTCACTATATTTTTTAAAATATAAGTATATTTATTACCGCCGGAGGTCTTTCTGGTACATCCCACCTCCCCGTACCTCGCTCGTGTGGGATTGGGTACAGTTTTTGTTGTTGTTGTTGTTGTTATTGTATTTATCGCCGCCGCTATGTGCGGGCACTCAAGTAGCGGTTTAAAATGGATATATATGGAATTAACCCTATTTGCATTATAGCGCAATTTGGTTTGGTTCCAACAATATTAGTGAAGATCAATGGTTTGACCGGGTCTCGCCGGGTCTGACCGGGTCTCGTCGAGTTTGACCGAGCTTTGCCGGTTTGACCGGGTTTGGCCTGGTTTGACAGGGTTTGGCCGGGTTTGGACGGGTTTGACTTTAGGATTTAGGGGACTACTAAGAAGAAAGAAAAGAAAAGAAAAGACAAGTTGCAGTATGTGCCATCAGTAGGGGTGTTAACGATCTGAGCCAAGCCGAGTTTTAAGATATTCGAGCTGAGCTCGATTAACTATTATTCGGCTCGAGCTCAAGCTCGAGTATTCTATTTTTGTTCGAGCTCGAGCTCGAAGCTCCAAGCTCATTTAGTTATTTCAAAATTTTGTTGTTAACTTTATAAGCTCGAGCTGTTCGTTTTATCTTAGCTGGATTAAGCTCGTATAGCAGCATGTTTTACTAACAAACAAAAACTTGACTGTGCCATTAAGATGTAGTTCAATGAAGCAGATGAAACCTAAGCATTTGTTGAGCAAAAGAATGAGACTCTGTATTTATATAGTTGTTTTCTCATGGTAGTTTTCGCATGTTTTACGAACAAACAAAAACTTGAATGTGCCATTAAGATTAATTGAGCCCATACGATTTGTTTTCATCTTATCAGACTTTTTTCTTATACATTTTGTTTTAACATTTTTAGTTAACAAAGAAAATATATATCAAGTTTTACAACTATTGCAAAAGTAAATCAATAATACGAAGTATCAAATAAGATAAGTGATTTCAATAATCATTCTAATATGTTTATCACGGTTTGTTTTGATTAAGATTTGTGTGCTCTTCAGTTGCCATGCCAAGGTATATTATTTAGTGTTTATTTAGATATGCATGAAACTAGTTATAATTCGGTGACTAATATTGCATAGCTAGATAACAATTTATCGTTTCACTATGACTCATATAAACATTAGAACTTGGCTAAGTTATTTGTTTTGTTTAGTCGCCTAGGGTTTTTTTTAATGTTTGTGGGCGAGATGCAGTGACCAAGCGGTGTTAGGTTGTGAGATTGTTACGCAAGATAAAAGTTAATGCATATTTGGTAGTTTAACTACGAGCCGGGCAACATAAGTAAGTACATTTTCCTCTTTTAATCAAACATAAGTTCCCCTGACTCAGATAGTGGTTTAAAATGTTTCATGTACTATGAACTTTATGGTTCAACTCTCTTGAGTGGTGTAACTCTGGACCTAAAGGATATTCCATTAGTGAGTAATTCTATGAGAAGTGAACGCGCTTTCCGCAGCGGCGTGAGTACATACGGGGAGACATCTAAGGGCTTTAACTCATTTGTGGGTTGTTCTGTTTGAACCAATCATCGGGTAAGCTGCTACCTCAGCAGCTTACGTATGAGATGTTCAGGTTACTAAAGGAATAACTCTTAATATGAATCTAATGATTGTAACTGATTTAACCATTTCTTATGGTATTAAGTTACAATTATTTTAAATGAACACGTTTAATTTGGTCATTATAACCACTCTTCTTAAATCAAGGAAGTCAATTTTGAAGAGATTATATCTACCTATGAATCTTTCATAAATCCTTTGACTGGATTTTGTGTTTTCTTCTTTAAATAGGGGAGATCACAATTTGGATGTTGAGACATTTCTGTGGAAAAAGAAAGAACATAAACCAAAAACACTAGAATCACAGGGTTCATTGATCTGTGCCGAGAAGCTGAATAAGAACAAAAAAATACACGTTGATTTATCCCAAGAAGGTATTTGTGAGATACCAAGGACATAGGGTCGAATAATATTCTTGTGAAAAGTAGGTGTTATACACGATATTTCATGTAGTGATATCCGGTAACCATCTTTGGTACGTAGCTAGGTTATTGATTATCTTCACCCTAATCTGGGACACACAACAACCAACAAGATAAAAGTTAATGCATATTTGGTAGTTTAACTACGAGCCGGGCAACATAAGTAAGTACATTTTCCTCTTTTAATCAAACATAAATTCCAAATATATATCTCCTTACATACATAAAACCTAAAAAACACACGTCAACTAATACCTAAAACCAACTCTTCTAAATAAACACATGGGGTTTAATATGAAAATCAGGTTGATCCGACTCACTCGCGTCTTGGACATAAAACTAGCTCTTTTGACCTCAAATATTGGGTGGTTTAATACATATCAATTAATCAACTATATTATATTAGCTTTAACATTGGGTGTTGATTTCTTACATCAAATGATTTCCGTTTTTAAACTTTGCTATTTTCTTGTTTTTTGAGATGTGATATATCATTGTATAGTGCCCTTTGTTACTAATCTATATCGTATTTTAAAGTTTTATTTTGTTTTTTAGAAGTTTATCTTTAAGATCATTCACCACAATCACAAACTACAAATATCAAGTATGCAATTCTAGTCGAAGAAAAAGTTGTAGAGAGAGAAGGAGAGATATTAATGAGTAGAGTATGTAAAGAAAGAAGTTAGCGTTGGGTTTGTATTCTTGCACATAAGAAACTTACTTGAAACTAACACACATTTCCTCATGAGAGGACGAGAAAAGATATCATTATAATAATTTAAGACCATCAGTGGAATACGCACTAAGTGTTTTTATTATGTTGGTAGGTATGGCTGGCTTTGGTTAGGCCTTTTGGCCTCTCTTATCTTGTACAATATTAGATTAACTTACGAGAGCCCTGTTGTTCGTTGAAGTTTCATTAATCCAAACAGGCTGTTTAAGTACCAATGAATTAGAATAGTTAGCCAATTGTGACGTAAAGACCATACGTATTTTTGTTAGGAAATTTTGACAGTTATCTATTGCCAAGTACTACTTTACTATATAGCTGGACCTGTTCAAATTGATACTGCTAATGAAGATTGAAAGAATTATAAACTATGTCTTTGTTATCGCTTGTTGCTAATGTTTGTACTTGTTATGTTATAGTTCAGTACTGCTCTATGTTATAGTTAGTACTGCCAGTAACAAAATGATTAGATCGTTAGTACTCGCTTCGTTGTTTATTAGTACTGTTCAGTATTATATTGTTAGTACTGTCACTTTCGTGATATGCCTTGTGATAATTTGGATATAGTTATGGCATGCTCATTGAACGCAGGTTTTGTAAGCCTATAGGGTCTTTTCACTTAGTGATATAAAAGGAACCTCCTAACAAACATAGTTAAGAAAAATCAATTTTCATGAAAACATATTATCTCTTAGATTTGTTATTCTGATATACCTTGGCCATAATATTTGTCATATCATTATATTTTCAAGTTTAGTATATTCATTGTTTTCTTAGTATTTGCAAGTAGCGATTCGCACAATAACTTGTTCTAGTAATATTTATAATCATATTTCTCTTATAAGTTTGTTTGGATTTATCCAGGCTTAGCGTTATCTAAGCTTTAAAAGCCTAAGAAGATTCTGTTTATTTGGCAGACATTCAAAGTGGCTTATTGAGCCTTGTGGTGGAAACTCTGAATAAGAATAACTTTATTTTGATCTAGATCTCTTCCTATAATACACAATGTCTGGACTTCGTATCCTCAAGAAGGGTGAATATACTCTTTGGAACATGAGGAATGGAGCAGTATCTCACTAACACAGTTAACCCATACATATAGTGTATGGCAAGTATATTGGAAAATGGTGGATGGTCATATAAAGTAACTCTCTAATGAAAATGGTTTTGAAACTGATTGTATCTACTCCAAAGACTGTTTAGTAGCATATTACAAAAAGACAAAGAGAAAAAAAGCGTAAAAGCTTTATGACTACTTGGAGCCTATTCCATAGATGAGTATCAACTGAGGTTCTCATGGAATAAAGGATGGAAAGTCTCTGTGGGCCTGCTATCAAGAGTAGATTTGGTGGCAATGTTGATAATAAGAAGATGCGTAAGACTGTTTAGTGAATGCTAACAATTTTAAAACTTTCTGTATTTGAAACATATGGCTTAGATAAAGCATTTGATAGGGTTCAAAAACTTATAAGCATTATTGAAGTTCATGGTTGCAGATGTTTCCTATATGATGATGCAAAATCTAGAAATTTTTAAGAGCTTACCTTCATCATGGATCAATTGTAGCCTTGATTTTGACGGTACTATGTTGGTATGATGATTTGGTGTTTGATTATGTTCATATTACAATAACATAATGTTTTAGTTTGTATGCAATGATATCAAAAGGTTCTTTGGGATATATTTAAGCTCTCAGATGTGGCACTTTCCTCTACAGAAAGGAAGACACTAGCCAGAAGTAATGAAGTTAATAATGCTAATGAGATTGTTTTCTTATGCATCAAGCTATTATTATCAGGGGTCAAGCACATCTTTCCTTATATAACTGTATGATATAACTCGGTTCTTATTCTTTGCTACATCAGTCAAATAGTCAACAACTGGATGATGCAAGACGTAGAGCAGATTGATCATGATGATTTGGTAGACATGGAACTTAAAATGGCCAGGAGTGTCGGCCAATTGCTATCCATGAGGGTTAAGGATTTTCATAAGAAGAAAGCGGAAGTAGAAAGTTATTCTTCCAATGGCAAAGAAACTGTAGGTTTTGATAATAACTAAGGTTGAATGACTTTTAACTGTCATAGAAGGGCGCCATTTTTGCAAGGGAATGATAGTAGAGCCACAAGAAACATCAAGGCGTACAAGATGGAGATTTGCAAAGGTATAGGAGCATGCGAAATCAATAGACAGGACTGTACCAGTAGGAGACACTCTGGATGCATTGGTTATTGTTAGACAAGCACTTTATTGATTATCAAAGATGGCACTGGGATATCGACTGGAACGTTATATAGCCATACAAGATTGAACCAACTGAAGTATTGCTCTCATGGCCTCCACTTCAAAAATCCTCAGGGGTATGACACAGAGGTACCAATCTTGATTCTAAAACTAATGTAAAAAAAAACATTATGTAAAACTTAAAAAACAGTTTGTAAACCAGACTGAAACAATCTCTTAAGTATGGCCCTAATCTATAGAAATTGTTGCTTATCAGTTAGGGCCTAGAATCTGTTAGAGGACACATTTAGTTGTGTCATCAGAAAAAAAATGAAGCTCATTATGAAGAAAAGATTACAGCCTTTTGAATTTGAAGTTGTAAAAGACAAAAGTAATGCCTGATCGCTAGATTAAAAAATCAGTTAGATAAACCTTTTGAGAAAATGAACGGTTTTAAAAGCTAAACTAGAGATCAGTTTGTGAAACTCTTCTATAAAACTTAAATAAATTGATTAATCAGTACAATTGAGAGTGCAAGCTAGAGATAAAACTGGGGTCTAGAATATGGAGAATCAATTAAATAAAAAATAATTCTCGGAGTGGTCTATAGATTAATTGTTTGAATAGTGTATTTGATAGTCGTTCAAGTGAATGTGGAGGATGACAATCCAAACAAATGATTGGTATCAAAGAAGGTTTATGCCGATAATCATGATGTTCCTCCTCATTTTTATCTAGGAGCTACATGCAATACCAACTCAGTGCTGAATCCTATCTTTTGCACAGGATTAGCGGATATGTTTCTGTTTAGTATAGGCCGTTTACAGCAAATTAAGACTAGTGCTAGTGTGTCTCAAGTTGATTTGAAACAGAAGTTCTCATCATTACTAGAAATAACTAGGTAGAAAGTGAATTAGTGTGATTATGTCTAGGCTCAGTGGAGTTATAAATTGAAGATTGCGACAGTTAAGTAATGATGAGGAATACATTTTTCAATCTTTTGATTTGCAAGCAACAGGAGACAAACACTAAGTTTTAAAGGATTGAGTTATACTAATGTGGATGATGAATCTGTTGGGTTAAACCGTCAAAATAAGAACTGAAAAACCTAGGGTATGGATTTTTTTCTTTAAATCTACTCAAAACCTAAGGTCAGATAGAAAGAGACTGCGAATGAGAAAATGACTAAAAATTCTGGGTTTAGGATTTGGGTTTACAAAAGAAAGCCTGTTTTGTTTGTAGGAACTACCAGCCAACCAATCTAATTAATAGATGTGATTTTTTTCATCGAAAAGAGATTGGATTCAAAAAGTTGTTTGTAAAATATTAGGAAAGAATTCTGGTCAAAGAGAAATTAAGCCAGTCTTAGAACAATATGCTCAGAGAATATATCATCAAAATATATTTTTGCTCTCCATATGCCCAGTACATTGACAAAGGTTTGGAAGGAAGAGAATCAGTTAGTGCACTGCCAAGCAAAGCCTTCTCTAACGAGCCAATAAGCATCAACTTGTACATTTTGACCATTTAATAATGACTACCCTATACAAATAGAAGTGAATGTTTCAAATTTAAAATTGAATGCTTTTTTATATGTCTCTTTCACTATTAGAAGGGTCTTTTTATTAATCAACAGCACCAAATTACAAGGATTTTAAAATGAAAAAGTTAAATTACTGTCAGAATAAATGGATTGTAATACTGCTAGGCCAAATAGCCAGGATAGTACTGCTTAGGGAATCGGGTCACTGCATGTTAATGGCCTCAAACAGGTTGTGTTTGGAGTACTAAATGACTGATTTAAAAAATGTCTATTAAAGATATAGTGCGATCATGGGTCCTTAAAAAGAGTAAATTATATAGAATCCACAAAGGCAATAGATCAAGTCAGTTAGTAGTGGCCTTGGGTCTCACAAGGGGAAGACATGAACTCTCTTTCTTACTTTTATGAAGGGATCTCGCCACAACAAGCTTTGAAGAACAAAGGAATATTTGACAGTGGATGTTCCAGGCATATGACAGGGAACAAGGACTTCCTGACTAATTATCAAGAACTTGATGGAGAGTTATATTCTTTTGGTATTGAAGTGCTTGTGGTGATAAGATAACAGGAAAAGAGAAAGTTAAATTAGCATAAGTTAGACTTGGAAATGTGGTTCTTTATTAAAGACAACTAAAGCTTTAATCTTTTCATATGTCGTCTTATAATGTGTGACAAAGGGGAAAAATGTGTTCTTTTCAGTGAAACTGATTATGTTTTGCTTATGTCTCACAACACCCCCACCCCCATGATGTATAAGATACTTGCCATGAAAGACACAAAGTACTGCTTAAGTTCACAGACTATCAAAGCAATTATGTACAACTTTGATTGTAAAGAATGTTGTTTCCTTCTGTGATGATTTAACTTGTGTTTCGATTGCAAAAGCCTTATTTTATGAGTATATATTATGGCTATAGGAAGGACTGGTCATGTGAGATTTATTAACAACAATAATTACAATTGTAAAGGGAAACCTTGTAAGAGGAAGTCTTCCTTCAAACTATTTTTGACAAATGACATCTTGTGTTGCTTGATCTGAAGGTGGATGAATAATAACACAAGGCCTTCTATAAGGGCTAAACTTTTGAGCTACTAATCAGCTAACCCTTACAGATGTTGAAATATGGACCTTATTTGCGTCACATACATATATTAGGAGAGTATCAAATTATAACTTTTAAAACATATTTGACCTATGTAGTAGTACCTGATGACTTTAGCTTGTTTAGTTGGGTTTTCTTCTATAGACTATAAGGGATAAGACTTAGTGGGATTCTTAAGAGGGATTTATAATCAGAAATAGAAAAACAAATGAAACCATTAAGGTCTAAAGTTAATCTGGGCAATAAGTGTGAAATGGGACAAAATTTCAAAAATAGGGAAATGAATATAATTATGTGGATTTGAAAAGGGAAAAAAAGGGAAAAAAAAGGGTAAAAAAGGTATTTAGTGTTGCCAGAGAAAACTCCACAACAAAATAGAAAGTTGCTGAGAGAAAGAACAGGACTCTGATTGTAGCCAGCCGTACGGAACTATACTAATCTGACTCACTTTACCTACTGTATTTTGGAAATTCCCGAAGCCCCAGTTAATACTGCCACTTGTTATCTTATGTTTAAATAGGGTTTTTGTGACTATGCCTCAATAACCATGACACCCTATGAACTATATAATTGCGCAGACAACCAAGCATAAAGCTTTCCATGAGACTTTTGGATGTTCTGTTACGTATTCCTAATATAACTAGAACTGTCTGTTAAGGCAAATTTGATAGGAAGGCTGAGAAGTAAGAGACGATTTTTAGTGGAGAGGGGGGGGGGGGCGAAATGTACTCTGGACCTAAATAGAAAGCTTTCATGGTATTTAATTCTCAAACCAGAAAGTTTAAAGATAATCTACATGTAAATCTTTTTTGAAATTAAACTAAATATTACAGGACAAGGAACCCTAACTGGTTTTTTGATATTGATTCTTAACAAATTCTCATGAACTATCAACCATTACTGCCACGGAGGAAATCAAACTTATAAAATGTAGGTCCACAAGAAGAACTAATGGTCTCTGATACAGGTTTGAAGAAATGGTAAAGTGTTGATGCTTGACATTTCATAAGAAAAGAATGTGTTCTATCTCAACAATTTAATTGTGTTTCCATATGGTCTCTTCTATATCTTCAAGTACAACGAGCTAATATGAAAAATATAAAAATGATACAGCTGATGATGCCTTTTTGCTGGTGATTGAAACCTACTGTACAAAATCCGAGCCCCAAGTGAGACATGAACAAGCCTTGTAGAAGGTTCTTGTAAGGATGATGGATCACAGATGAAGGAATGGCTTCAGAGCCAATCCGATGGCTGTTAGAAAAGAGTTTAAAGCCACAGTTGCAAACAGGGGTAGCCCCTTCTTTAAGGGGAACCATAATAGAAGAAAAAAAAAAAGGATGGCGTAATAATCAAAAATGAAAGGTACTAAAGCCAGCAGAGACGTACTATTAGTTTTAATACTGTTAGCACTGCCAATTAATGCACTGCCTAGTGCCCAAAGATGAATTATAATGATGCTGAGACCATCAATTGCTTTCTCTTGGTAGATCATTTCCTCTTAATGTCCATTATGATATTACAAATGATTCTCTGGCTTGATTTTAGAGGATACTGCCCCCCTGAAGTTCACAAATACTGACTTATTGGCAGTGCTTTTGATGTTGAGTTTGGACAGCTTGCCAATTCTCCTTTTGCAGATCAAGTTAATGGGTGATTGCAACAGATCTGATTTCAACTAACAATGGGAACCTTATCTCGTTGTCAGTCCTTTATTCAGTACAAACTAGAATACTACTCATAATCATCCTAAAGAATCAAATATTTGGAGATCACAAAGTCAGGCTAGTAAAACAGGGCCACAATGATGCAAAGAAGAGTTCTAGCAAAACATGCTCATGATTAAGACTACTCCAATAACAGAAAAAGGAACAAACTCATATGATTTTCCAGTTTGACTAATCCTTTTTTTGCTTTGGTCTTTCTCAATACAGCATGACACCCTCAAAGATAGCTCAAGACCTTGATGATGCCATAAGCTGGGTTGAAGCAATGCTATGGACGATGTTGATTCGAGTTCAAAGATTCTGTGAAGTTTGGGTATCTAGTTGACTCGCTTATGGCAAAAAAAGGGCTATTGGCTTACAAGTGAAGTGCGTATATAGAACTAAAGAAAGTGAAAGGGGTATAGTAGTCAGAAACAAAGCCATTGGTATTGAGGTTAAGACAAGGATCAAAACAAGAAGAAGGCATTGTCTTTGATTGAGGTTTTTGCTTTACTCCTTGTTGCCCTGGATGAAGCATGAATCGGTTCAACTTTTTGGCCTATGACACAATAATTCATGAATTTTCTTGTGCCTACCTAGATCGGTTGCTTAATAGTGACTTTATCTATGGCGTACTTTTGTTGAGGAGGGTATATGTTAGCCTACCTACCTAGGTTTTGTAAGATCTAGAATTTCCATACAAAGTTTACAAAGTGGAGAAGAAAGAAAGAATGCCTTATTATGCGTCTACAAACAAGACTCTAGAGCTTGGTTTGAGACTCATCTCTTTCCTATCTGGCTGCCGACAAGGAGATTCTTCCAGAGGTCAAATTGACAAGACATTGCTTCATAAAAAGATTCAAGGATGATATTTTAATGGCTTAAAAGTCTATGTAGATGACATCATCTTTGCGCTTCCACTAAAAAAGTATTTATGCTACAGATCTTTGAGCCAAATAATGCTCAAAAGGTTACAGCCCCCTGATGGAGTTCAATGGAGCAGAATCTCTCAGTTTCTTCTTGGGTGTTTATCATGTAAGCAGATAGAGGATGGGCGATCTTCATTAGTCTAGGACAAGTTGTTGGTTGAACTTCTTAAATAAATTTGGCTTTTCAGCGTATATAAGCGAACAAACAAGTAATCATATGGAAAATAACAAGGCTTTAATAAAAGATGAAGATGGTCTGAGGATGTTGATGCTCATTTTTATAGGGTCAATGATTGGGGTCATTGATGTACCTTTACATCCTCAAGTACTGATAGTTGTTGCCTCCGTTTTGTTGCGCTGGTCAAGATTTTAAGTTCAACCAAAAGTTTTCCCACTTGAAATGCCCCCCGAGTAAAAAAAAGGATCTTACAGACACATAAAAACGGTCGACCTAATTTGGGCCTTTGGTATCTTAAGGACTACTCCTTATATATTGGTAAGCTTTTTTCAGTCCATTTAACTATGCAATGCGTGAGGTTGGATGGTAGGGGTGCCAGTGTTTGGACAGGAAAATCCTAACAACAGGAGAGTTTGTCAATTTCACTGGCCACGTTCAAGGCTTAATGCATTATCTTTGCACAGGTAATAATGCACTACTATTTAGCTAATTCAACTACGAGGCTGAATATATTGACTGCCTTACTCTATGCTCGTGCGTTAAGTGCCCTTATGGATCCAAAATCAGATAGTTAATTATGGATTTAATTTTGTTGCAAAACAAAGATTTCAAGTTGACAATGAGGATTGAGTGCCTTTTATGTTGTAAGTATATGCTCTGACCATTACTAAAAATAAAAGCATATAAAGATTCGGCTATATATCATTAGAGATCCTTATGTGAAAGAGTATTTGATAGAGATGGTCAATGTACACACTGGATAATAATGTTAGTGATTTGCCATCTTACTAAAGCTTTTGATGTGAGTAGATTTAATTTTCTGGTGGTAAGCATTTGTATGCTTAATCTGTAGCTGCATGATCTCGGGGGAAGTTAATAGTGTATAAGTGCAGCGGTTTATACACAAGTACTATTTGGTAATTGAAGTTGCGAATGGTAAACATGATTAGCATCATTTACTTAATTACTGTTGGGCTTAGCATTTCTCTATATGAAGAACTTTGTACTGCCTTATACAAAAAGTTATTATACTGACTGAGGCATTGGTTAGTATATGACCTTAGTTGTCATGGGTGGTTGAAGAGATGACATTGTTTGGAGATGCTCTTTAGAAGAATCTTGGATCCTTAATCTTGATGTATTCAAGATTTATAACTAGTACTGTAGTTTTGGTTGACTGCTTCTTAACTCTTTATTCTTGGGTTATGCCATGTTATATGATCCTAATGAATTCTCAATGTCTATCTAGTTATTCTAGTGACTTGCTGTGTTATGTGATGAATTAGAGGCATGTTTTGCATAGTTTTGGGCGAAAACAAGTTAATTACTGTTGGCCACTAATATTTAATACCGTATTAGACTAATATTAAAATCACTGACAGGCCCTCTAATATTATGTTATTGTTTGTTACTGTTAATATTGTTGTTAGTGCATGATACCATGCACCTTAGGGTGAAGAGTTCGAGCAAACACCCCTCTCGAACCCCAACCCACACCCTCTACCTCACAACAGCTAAATTTTTCTATGAACTCAAACTGAAGCTCAAATTGAAGCAACTGTCCCCTCCTACCATCTCCCCCCACACCACTAACCTCCCATATCAAAGAAAAAGAAAGACTCAAACATGATAGGAAAACCACAAAGGCATCCCCTAGTCCCTTACACCTCACCCCCCCCCGCCCCCTCCCTAGCCCCCCCCCCTCGCCTACCCTTAAGACCTTGGAGAAGATAAGGTTGTTCATATAGGAGGGGGGGGGGTGACAGTGTGGAAAGGTGCTTTATCATACTGCTGCTAGCTTAGATGCAGCACAGGACAGTGATAACATAATTAGGACCTAGACCACGACAATCGCCCTAATGTTGACATTCTTTAGTGATTGGCTAACAGGTCGGCTTGTCCAATGGACGCCAAGACACCATGAGGGTGTGCTCTTTCATGACTCAGTCCTAGCGTCTGAGAGAGTGCTTGAAAAGCCCATTGAACCACCTCTCTTAGGAAGGTCACACATCTGGAAGTGGGTTCTGGCTGTTCGTGGGATTTTCGTATCGGAGTTTTAGTTTGATTTCCTGTCGGAGGGGACGCACCAAGATGCAGAACATCAATTTGAATTGAGAGCATATAATGTACCAATCCCACATCATAATCACTCTTCCCAGGATGGTTACACACATGGTATGTAATATGGCTAGACTGATGAAACTACAGGAGGAATTGATGACTTTGTGCTAAAAAATTGTTCAAAAACAGGTGCTTGACTTCGGAAGAAAGAGAAAGAGGAAATATATAGACAGGGGAATCTTCAGATGATGATTTAAATAAAGAGGATGCATCCAAATAGGGGAGAAGAAATGACAAGACAAAGCAATGACAAGATAAAGCAATGATAAGACAAAGAAATGACAAGACAAAGCAAGACAGGTCAAAGTAAATGTTATGCAATTGCTAAAATGGATAATTGTAATGATTGAAAATTTGTGGAGTTCATACATCTATTTATGGATGAGTACACCTATGGAGATTAATATTGCCTTATAGGTTACGAGAAAAAAGTACCCACTGATTAGGAATTATTTGAAGCGAAGATGCGTGTGGAACATTAAAGTGTAGAAAGCTGAAGAAGGATAGTACTAAGGCATTTGTGACCTTATCAAAGTTCATCAAATCAATGCTTGTGAGTAGTAAAATGTTGAATACATCCTACTTAATGAAGTACCGAGAGGCGTAGATAAACTGAAGAAGAAACTTGATGATTGACAACGTTTAATATCTAGTTTAGGGGGTATTGTTGGGTATTTTTAGTTACTACTGCTTTGAGTACCAAAAGTTACTTTACTCTTT
The DNA here is from genome assembly GCA_026074375.1 of Tanacetum coccineum. Classification (NCBI taxonomy): domain Eukaryota; kingdom Viridiplantae; phylum Streptophyta; class Magnoliopsida; order Asterales; family Asteraceae; genus Tanacetum; species Tanacetum coccineum. The sequence goes on along the minus strand of BQNB010134677.1, from coordinate 4,094 downwards.
GTCTGGGTTCAAGTTTGATACTGCGACTGTAGATTGAAGTACTATTAGTAACTTATTCGTTAGTACTGCCTAGTTGGTAATAGATTAGTCACGCGTTAGTCTAATAGGGTAGTATGCCTCCAATCACAAAATGATAGATCGTTAGGATTGCTTAGTTAGTTTATTGGTTACTGTTAGTATTATATTGGTTAGTACGCATTATGTGATATGCATGAGATATATTAGGAATTTAGAATATGACCGTGATAATTTGTGACGCGTTTTGAAAGCATTTTAGGGATTTTACTGCTAATGTGCTAAAAAAAAGATCATACAAGCATAGTTAGAAAAATTAATTTTCATAGAAATCACATTTGTCATAGTTCAGCTGTATTCATAAGACTTGTGCAAATTTTTGCAATCAATATATTCTAAGTTTAGTATTCATTGGCTTTTTACTTAGTATTGAAAGTTAGGATTCCGCCATAAATTGTTCAGTATTGGTACATCATAGTTTTTCTCTATATGTTATCTCTTATAGTTAGTTTGGATTTATCTAGGTTAACTAAGCTTTAACAAGCTAAGAAGATCTGTTTATTTGGGACTTCACAGTATCTATAATGACCGTTACTTTTCTTGTTTGTTTGACTTAATATTTTAAGCCTAACCAAACACTTATTTAAGAACATACTCATACATACATATACATGCACTTCAATTTCATTACTCAATACAATTTAACCAAGTTAATGATGATTTCATCATCATCTAAACACAATCTAAGCATCAATTTAAACATATAGCTTCATGAAAATCATCTATTCTTCATCAATTTTGTCATTCTATCTCACACACATGATGTGGTGCAAAACCATATGGTTTTTAGGGGTCATTCAACCCCTAATTTGAGGCTCTTGGAATTATATAATGCCCTAAATGCTTTCTTTTTGAGTTTTAGGTACTTGGGCATTCAATTGCTGGAAATGTACGTGTTTTGGGCTCGATTGGATGAAGAACAAATGAAAAATACCAAGTTGAGGATCATGGTGGGCATTCGTGATGTGGTCACCAAAGGTTCCCATAAAGTTCAAAACTAAATGTACTTGTGACGGTTTAGGTTTTGGAGACGGCCTTCGTGACGTCGTCGCTGACGATGTCATAACTTACAAGTTGACGGCGTCAAGATGAGTCTGCGAAAAAAATATATCCTAAGCGACGATAGCGAGGTGATGATGCCAGGCATGAAATTAGTAACATTTTTTGTCCTTTCACTTATTTCTCTTCATATAATTGTAAGTATACACAATAAAATATTCTAGACAAATAATATTCTCATTTTTATATAAGTAACCTAAATATGCTTAATTACACATACCTTTTACCTTTAAAAACGAGGGGGATTGAGATTCTTAGTTTTCGTAAATGTTTACTTCATAACATTGCGTGAGGACACGACAATACCTTAGTATGGGGGATTTTGGTATGTGCTTAATTACACATACCTTTTACCTTTAAAAACGAGCTAAAATAACCAAAAACGGACTTAAAATGCCAAATATATGCTTGTTTTGCTAATTGTGTTGTGCAGGAACGGATATCTAAGAAAAGGACGAAAAATGAAGCCAAAACGACAAAACCGGACACGGAATGGAAAAGCAGGAAAAAGACAAAGTCCAATCAAACAAGAAGCCTGAAAAAGTCAACAAAAGTCAACCCAAGTCAACCCCGAAGCCAAAAGTCAAGAAAAATAAGTTTGAGGGTTAAATTTGTTAAAACCCTAAACTTATTTAAAGAAGAAAACAAGAGAAATGAAGAGAAGGGCCCAAACTGCCAAAGTCTCAAAGTTAAACCACAAGGGGAATTTCTGCCAAGTCCCCTAAACCATAACTAACAAGGACCTTGGGTGCAACAACCATTATAACTCTCAAGGGGTGTTTTTGCCAAGTCCATAAATGTTTATAACCACAAGGACGTGTGATGCAACAAACTTATACAAGTTGGAGGGTTCATTGTGCAATCCCCAATAAGTTTTGAAATCAAACCCCATGAACCCTAATTGACTACCCAGTTTTCCCGCCCAAACACTAAACCCCATTAAAAGTCACGGGTCATCTTCCATCTCTTTTACCCTGCACACCATTTACACAAGGGATCTTCCCATCTCCCTATCTCCACTACTTTTCCCCATCACATAAAACCATTGCCACTTTGGCAATCCGTGGGCACCACAACAAATGAAGAGCTCGGATCAAAGGTTTGGGTACCAAGGCAAAAAGGGAGGCCAGATGAAGCCTTTGAAGCTCTCAGCAAAACTAGCACAACAAAGCAACAAACATTCAGCTATAAAAAGAAGACAGAGAAGGATGGAGTTAGTTAGTTTTAGTTTTAGTGTAATCCAGTTTTTTATATGTCATGTACCTTTTAAGTTTTTAGCTTAAATTCAAATGTTAGCTTAAGTTATTCTTTTTATGTTATGAACTTGTTCTAGTGTAATTTCAATAAATATAAGTTTGAGAATTTTCATTTATTTATTTTTAAAGCTTAATTCCTTTTGTTATTGTTAAAACTCTTGAATTCAGTTGTAAGACATTTAAAGCTTAATAAAATTTCAAAATTATAAAAGTTTATGTGTTAAGACCATTGTTACTGTGCCATTGTTCATACGAATTGTTGGGAATTATAATTTGAGTTGATTATGACAAAACATAGCTCATGGGTGTAATAAGCTGTTGAGAAAGCTTATAAGCTTTTGGTTAACTTCTGTGGAATCATAGGACCAAGGTTATCTTATCAATCTCTATTCATTTTCAAGTTACTGTTGAACAGCTTATTTATGTACTTATTAGTGCTTGATTCTTGTTAAAAATTGCTTATTTGTTTTCACAATGTCAAGTTATCAATCTGTTTTCATTTTGTTTTAGCTTTTTAGTTTTAAGTTTAGCTTAAATTTTAAACAGTCAATTTAAGGGGGTGTTTGGGTTAACAATGAAAACGGGTCAAAACAGGTTTTGGCATGGGTTGGTGTCACTTGGTTGATTTTAGCTTAAGTATTAAGCTTGTTTAAATCTGTTTTTAAAAGGTTTTTAAGTTTGAAAAACACTTTTCAAGTTTTCACAAGTGTCCTTACAACTGTGTGATTTTAAGAAATCCCAAAGTGCTTATTTGGATAAGCACTTGGATACTTTGGTTTTAGCTTCAAAAGTTGTGTTATTGTGTGTCAAAACAAGCTGTCAAAAATAACTTTGAGCCATTTGACTTATTAAGTCAAACCTGCCAAGAAGTGAGTATCAATTTATTTAAGCCAAAAAGCATTTTTAAAGAACCATATTTTCATTGTTTTTAGAGGCCTAGATTTTGAGCATAAGCTCACCTTAAGCCCTTTTTCATCTGTTTTCATTTTGTTTTTGATTTTGAGCTTATTTGACAGATTAAAATAAGCTGTCAAATTAAGCCCTTGTTCAGCTTATTGTTCCCCTGGTGCTGAGGGGTTAACTTTAAGCCTTCTTATTTAGCTTATTAGTCAACCTCAGCTTGAGTTATTGGCTTTTCTAAAAAGCCAATAAGCTCTTTGTCAAGTCCTCTTTGTTTTTGTCCTTAAAAAGATCTTTTGATAGCTTGTTTTTAAGCTTAAAGTAGCTCTTTGCCTGTTTCACTTAAGCTTAGTGTAGGGACTGCTTATTTACTTTCTAGCTTATTAGGAGCTTTTTAGTTGCTTAATTTAGTCTCTTAGTTGCTTATTAAGTATGTTAAAAGACCTTAGATAGCTTTTTCCCTTTTTCCTTGGCTTATTTTGTGTAAACAGACCAAGACCTTGCCCTTTGGCCTTAAGTCAGTTTAAGCCTTCTGCCAAGTTAAGCTCCTTTTTAGCTTATTTAGTTTGTAGAATTTAGCTCATAATGCTTATCTAGGTTAGGTTTAGTCCCTCCCTTAGCTTATTTAGCCTAAGTCTTAGCTTATTGGTGTTAAGTGTCCAAATGACTTAGCTAGTTTTAGCCTTTAAGCTTAGTTTTAGCTTACTGTCACTTAAGCTCTTTTTTCAGCTTATTTAGTTTCCCCATTTAACCTTTTAGTGCTTATCTAGGATAAGCTAGCCAGTCCCTTTTAGCTTTTTAGTA